>CM064533.1:16930425-17044663 GCA_032716605.1 Paralithodes platypus | reverse complement strand
GTAGACATACAATACAGTATATAGACCAAAATAATACACACTCATACACACACAATATATATAAACTAAATAATACACAACCAACCACGCAAACGCACACACACACACACACAATATATATAAACTAAATAATACACAACCAAACACGCAAACGCACACAAACACACACACACACAATATATATATAAACTAAATAACACACAACCAAACACGGAAACGCACACACACACACACACAATACATAATTATAAACTAAATAATACACAACCAAACACGCAAACGCACGCACGCACACACACACATACACACAATATATTATATAAACTAAATAATACACAACCAAACACGGAAACGCAGACAAACACACACACACACCCACAATATATAAATATATATAAACTAAATAATACACAACCAAACACGGAAACGCACACACACACACACACACAAACTACTCGCACACATATTTAGCCAAAATTACATCATGGTGTGAACTTTGGGGCATGAAACTTAATGCTAGTAAAACACACTCCATTATCATCAGCAGATCTCGTACCTTGGATCCTCCCCATCCTTATCTACAAGTTTCTGGCGAGCAAATTGAGAATGTGGATACTCTGCGTTTGTTAGGAGTTACTCTTGATCCCAAACTTACTTTTGAAAACCATATTCGTTCTTTCTCCTCTTACATTTCCCAAAAAATTGGTCTGCTTCGCAAGGTTTATAAAACATTTGCTTGTGACGCCACAGTTATCAAGTCTGTTTATGCTTTTATTTTGCCATATTTCGAGTACTGCTCACCTGTCTGGTTGTCAGCAGCTGACTACCATCTCAAGTTGCTTGACAGGTCGCTAAATTCCATCAGTTTTATTCTACCTCATTTGTCTCTTGATCTGTGTCATCGACGTAAAGTTGGTGCCCGTAGTCTTTTATTCAAAGTTTTTAACAACCCTCAGCATCCCTTGCATGGGGTTCTGCCTGGGCCCTATGTCCGGGCTCGTGCAACTAGATTCACAAGCAACCTTAATGATCTTGCCATGAGCCATGTTAATTTTTCTACTACACAGTTTTCACGGTGTTTTGTGCCGGCCATGGTTGACTTGTGGAATAAGTTGCCAAATGAGCTAGTCAATTCAGCTCATATCTCCATGTTTAAGTCTAGAGTTAATGCTTTTTTGCAGCATTAATTATAATTTTTAAACTTATTTTATTCTATTTTATTGTATTATATTTATACTTGATATCCTCCACTGCATATGTTATCTGTGTTTAATATGTGTATATGTACACAGTATACAGTATATGTTTTTATTTTTTCCTAAGTTGCCGTAGTCTCTCTCCAGTGCCTCCGGGTGTTTTGTGTGGATTCATCTTGATGGTGTTTCTGCACCCTGCTTGGAAACTTCGGCATCTCATATAATAATAATAATAATATAATATAATATTATAGACTAAAATCATACACAATCAACCATCGATCAGAGGATGACAATGAAGATATCCCAGGATTCACATACGCTCGTTGCACAACACATACACGGGCGTCACACGATAAAATTTAACGGGTTTTTAACCGTTTTTTCTGCCGATTATCGGCCAGAATTTAGTGCAGCCACTATTTTTTGGCCGATCACCGCCGACCATTCCCGCGCCACACGACCACCCCTCGCCTACCACGATACGAGGCGATCTTTTTACACGATGACAGACGATGTCAGACGATCCTGGAAAAATTCAAATATTTTGAAAAGATCGGTTGTGGTCAGCGGCTAACGTACTGTGTGAGACGCGGCCTTTAAGGGTCGCTCTACTGGTGATCTTTCATATCTTACTAACTCTTGGTCATCCTCCTTTCGGGACTTCGGTGAGACTTTTTCTAGTGCACTAGACATATCGAAAGCCTTCGATAGAGTCTGGCACAAATCTTTAATTTCTAAACTACCCTTCTTCGGTTTCTATCCCTCCATCTGTGCCTTTGTTTCTAATTTCCTTTCCGGCCGTTCCATAGCCGCGGTTGTGGACGGCCATCGTTCACTTCCTCACCCTATAAACTCCGGTGTTCCTCAGGGCTCTGTCCTATCTCCTATTCTCTTTCTAATTTTTATAAATGATCTTCTCAACTGTACCTCAATTCCCATCCATTCATACGCAGACGACTCAACCTTACACTACTCCATTAGTTTTTCAGAACGCCCCAGCCAGCAATCCCTCAACGACAAACGTAATGAAGCCATAGAACTCTTAAATTCTGATCTAAATAGCATCTCCAATTGGGGCAGAGAAAACCTTGTTACCTTTAATGCATCCAAAACCCAATTTCTCCATCTATCTACCCGTCCGGAACCCCCAGCGGACTATCCGTTATTCTTCAACAATACAAAAAACAATCGTTCATCTTGTCTCAATATTCTTGGTGTCTCTTTTTCTTCTGCTCTCATTTGGAAGGACCATATTACCAGTCTTGCTAAGGCAGCCTCCCAGAAGCTGGGTGTGCTCAACCGCCTTAAGGGGTTCTTTACTCCTGCACAGCTTCTTGCTCTGTACGGTTGCGCTAATAAGTCATGTCCCAGCTGTCATTACGTTTGGCTTGCTCTGTGCTGTATTAATGTCTGTCAGATTTTGAATAGGGTGGGTAAGTGTAGGAACATGTTTGTATATTTCACTCGATATGAAGAAATGAAGCTTAGATATTGCTGATACCAATTATTGATCACAATATACTTGGTGCCGAGACATCACTTATTAGCGCGATTGTACAGGGGCATAGTGCGTCCTTGTATTGAGTATTGTTCACATGTGTGGGGAGGTTCCTCTCACACCGCTCTCCTAGACAAAGTTGAAAGGAAGGCCTTTCATATCATTAACTCCCGTCCACTCACCAACTCTCTGCAATCTCTCTCTCTCTCCACCGCAATGTTGCAACTCTCTCGCTATTCTATCACTACTATAATAATCAGTGTTCCTCAGAGCTTTCCCAGTGTATACCACCTCCTTTACGTAGGGCACATGGTACCCGTCTTGCTACTTAATCCCACCCTTACCCTGTGCAACTCTCCAACCCAAGAGTGAAATGTTACTCTCAAACTTTCTTCTACTCAACAGCTGAACTCTGGAACTCTCTCCCAGAATCAGTCTTTCCCTCTTCCTATGACTTTAATTGCTACAAACTCTGTGTGTCCAGGCATTTTGTCTCAAACGTCCCTTGATTTTGGCCTTGTCACTCTTTCAACTATGGGGGAGGCACTCGCTATAGGCAGTTCTGCCTTTTTTTCTCCCTCAATCACATAGAAAAAAAAAAAAAAAAAAAAAATGGCGCATGACTCTCTCTCCCAAACGACCGCGTTGACATTCATCTATTCACAAGATTTCTCCATTCATTCCTGCAGTTTTGCACTGCCTAATTTGAAATTCTAATGTAGTGTATATAACGCCAAGTACAATGAGAACGTACGTTCCTGTATGTTTATATCAGTGACTATGGAAATATAACAAGATCAAAGTTATCCAAAGTATCAGCCTAGCCTAGAAGGAGACTGTTGGTAACCAGACAACAACAATGATAATTGTCTGTACGTGACCACCTTACAGAAACTGCTGAGGACGCCATATATATATATATATATATATATATATATATTAGCTAAGTATGTATTTTAGCTCAACATTTGTAAGAGTGGGGAGATTGTAGGCACCAATCGATCAGGGCTAGACCCAGGTGAGGTTATAGGCATGTGATAAAGAGTCGCTGGAACTCCTGTTTCATTTGCTTGGCCTCTCTTACTGATTTTCTTTGTGCCTCATTTACACTGAGAGCAATCCAGCTAGCTCTCACAAACACCTCCTCCTCCTATCCAGTTCACTACACTAAACATGCACACCACACTTCATTCCTCCACACCAAAATTAAACAAACACAAAATGATGAATTTTAGCCCAGCCTCGAGTCCCCAGGGGGGGGGGACCATAAATGCCCCCTCACCCGACCGACCATCCCCTGACGACCCCCCACAATTACCTGGACCTCGGCCTGTTACTCTTTCTATTAATTTCTGCAACATTCGCGGACTTTCCTCTAACTTTCACTCTGTTGAGCACCATCTCTCCTCCTACAAACCTGATCTTCTCTTCCTCACCGAAACCCAGGTGTCTGTAGCAACATCCAGCAACCCCTTCTCTGTATCCTCCTACTTTCTCTATCCTAGTTTCAAAGCCAAAGGCGGATGTTGTGCATATGTGCACAACAAACTCACTTGCTCTCGTGTTCCCGATTTCGACTCCTCTGAATTCTCAACTTTATATCTCAAACTTTCCTGTCATTCTCTTACTAAATATTTCTGTGCTGTCTATCTTTCCCCTAACTCTACCAACTTTCCGAAATTCTTTGACTATCTAAACTCTACAGTGGAACACATTCTATCCATTTCTCCTTTCTCAGAAATCTCCATCTTAGGAGATTTCAACGTTCACCACCGCCAATGGCTCTCCTCTCACACTACTGATCCACCTGGTGAACAAGCCTACGTCTTTTCTATCCTAAATGACCTAGAGCAGTTAGTTCAGCAACCCACCGGTATCCCGGATCGCATCGGAGATCGGCCCAACATTCTTGACCTGTTTCTAACTTCTAACCCTTCTTCTTATACTGTCGATCTTTTCTCTCCTTTGGGCTCCTCCGACCATAAACTTATCTCTATCACCTGTCCTATCTCTCCAGTACAGCCACCCGATCCTCCTAGCCGGCGGCGCTTGTGGCACTTTGGCGCTGCCGACTGGGAGGCTCTTCGGCAGTACTTCTTTGATTTCCCATGGAATGATTTCTGCTTCCATGGCCGAGGACCCTCGGAGAGTGCTGAACGCATTACCGAGGTAATCCTATCGGGCATGGAAGCATACATTCCATTCTCTTTCTCTCAGACTAATGCTAAAAAATCTTGGTTTACTCACGCCTGTTCTACTGCTGTCCGCAATAAGGAGGAAGCATTCAAACGGTACCGACGCCTTAAAACTCAAGACTCTCATTCTTCATATGTTTCTGCCCGGAATCAAGCCAAATCTGTTCTTCGACTTGCCAAACACTCTTTCATCAATAATAAGTGCACTGAACTATCCAACTCTAGCTCTTCCCAAGCTTTCTGGCATCTAGCCAAAAACCTCTCCAACAATTTCTCTTCCTCGAGTTTCCCTCCCCTTTCCCACTCTGATGGCACAACCATCACTTCTTCCTCTGACAAAGCTAAACTCTTCGCTCAAACTTTTGCTAGAAACTCCACCTTGTATGATTACGGTGCTATTCCTCCCTCTCCGCCCTCCTCTCTCTTACTTATGCCTAATATCCTAATCTCTTCTAAAGATGTACTTTCTACCCTCTCTGGGCTTAACACTAATAAGGCGTACGGTCCGGACGGTGTTCCTCCTGTTGTTCTCAAAAACTGTGCTTCCGTGCTGACTCCCTGCCTAGGCAAACTCTTTCGTCTCTGTCTATCCTCTAACGTCTTCCCTTCATGCTGGAAGTTTGCTCACATTCAACCTGTCCCAAAGAAGGGTGACCGCTCTCAACCCTCCAACTATCGTCCAATTGCTCTTATCTCTTGTCTTTCTAAAGTTTTTGAAACTATTCTTGCTTCCAAATTTCTTAAGCATTTCTCTTCTCATAATCTGCTCTCAGATCGCCAGTATGGCTTCCTTAAGGGTCGCTCTACTGGTGATCTTCTTTCATATCTTACTAACTCTTGGTCATCCTCCTTTCGGGACTTCGGTGAGACTTTTTTCTATTGCACTAGACATATCGAAAGCCTTCGATAGAGTCTGGCATAAATCTTTAATTTCTAAACTACCCTCCTTCGGTTTCTATCCCTCCATCTGTGCCTTTGTCTCTAATTTCCTTTCCGGCCGTTCCATAGCTGCGGTTGTGGACGGCCATTGTTCACTTCCTCACCCTATAAACTCCGGTGTTCCTCAGGGCTCTGTCCTATCTCCTATTCTCTTTCTAATGTTTATAAATGATCTCCTTAACTGTACCTTAATTCCCATCCATTCATACGCAGACGACTCAACCTTACACTACTCCATTAGTTTTTCAGAACGCCCCAGCCAGCAATCCCTCAACGACAAACGTAATGAAGCCATAGAACTCTTAAATTCTGATCTAAATACTATTTCCAATTGGGGCAGAGAAAACCTTGTTAACTTTAATGCTTCCAAAACCCAATTTCTCCATCTATCTACCCGTCAGGATCTCCCAGCGGACTATCCCTTATTCTTCAACAATACAAAAATCAACCCTTCATCTTCTCTCAATATTCTTGGTGTCTCTTTTTCTTCTGCTCTCATTTGGAAGGACCATATTACCAGTCTTGCTAAGGCAGCCTCCCAGAAGCTGGGTGTGCTCAACCGCCTTAGGGGGTTCTTTTCCCCTGCACAGCTTCTTGCTCTGTACAGGGGCATAGTGCGCCCTTGTATTGAGTATTGTTCACATGTGTGGGGAGGTTCCTCTCACACCGCTCTCCTAGACAAAGTTGAAAGGAAGGCCTTTCGTATCATTAACTCCCGTCCACTCACCAACTCTCTGCAATCTCTCTCTCTCTCCGCCGCAATGTTGCATCTCTCTCGCTATTCTATCGCTACTATAATAATCAGTGTTCCTCAGAGCTATCCCAGTGCATACCACCTCCTTTACGTAGGACACGTGGTACCCGTCTTGCAACTCAATCCCACCCCTACTCTGTGCAACTCTCCAACCCAAGAGTGAAACGTTACTCTCAAACTTTCTTCTACTCAACATCTGAGCTCTGGAACTCTCTCCCAGAATCAGTCTTTCCCTCTTCCTATGACTTAAATTGCTTCAAACTCCGTGTGTCCAGGCATTTTGGCTCGAACGTCCCTTGATTTTGGCCCTGTCACTCTTTCAACTATGGGGGAGGCACTCGCTATAGGCAGTTATGCCTCTTGCCTCCCTCAATCACATAGAACAAAAAAAAAAAAAAAAAAAAATTGAATAGTATCTACCATATGCTAGCATAACCTAACCTAATGCAGTTGAGTAAGGGCGGAGAGTGTTGTAAGCCAAATAAGTGGAGCAAGTCATAATATGTACGTTACCCACCACTAAATAATAAAGTAAGAAATATTGTTAATTAATATCACCTAACATTGGTCCCTCGGGGACCAAGGTGTTTAATAGTAGACAGATATACGATATATTCCCAGAATAAATATAATTAATATGTTGTAAATCATTTAATACGAACAAATAGAAAGATAATGCCAGCCATAGGTGAATGATGAAGTGTGGTTTTACTGCATGATACCACAGCAATACGACAGCATGATACCATAGTATAATATACAGTATTATAATTATATAACTTACTAAATATACCGTGATAACAGTGAAGCTCAATATACCACACACATTAGTGGTCTCTCTTTCTCTCTCTGTCATAAAGTTAGTCTTACGTAATGCCACACTAAAGAGTAAATACCTTACTTATTCTGTATACTGGTAGATTGATCTATATTATGACCCTATTTGGCAATCATGCCTACCTAATACGAAACTCGTATAATTTAGGATTGCTAAATGTTTACAGTCCTTTTTTCCATATATTCAAATTAACCCCCTATGGTAGTAAGGTCCCTTCACAATTAGTGGAGGGGAAAATTAAGCACTACGTATTCTACTGTGTGTCGTAAAAGAAGGGGTTGCGTAAGTCCAGACGTAAGGTTGGTATTGCAGCAGTACACCATCAAGAACACCCGCGATATATATTCAATACTCTTCTAGGATGTATAATGATTACGTTTTCTAAAAACCTTAACCTTTTTGCTCTATATCATTAACATTTGAAGTATAAAGACACTTTTCCCCTTGCCTCAATCTGAACCTTATTTCCTGTTTCTGTTCTCTGGCAAGATCAGCCGGAAATTCGCTTCCTTGCATCTTTGAAATTGCCGTTCCTGGATTATTTCACCGCCACTTCCAATATTCCGTTTATTTTCCCTTCCAGTAGCACTTTTACATTTATGTATTTTTTTCCAAAAAACACTTTACATTTAACAAAATTTCATAACTAAGTATGGGCTTATATTTTAAAGAATGGACGTAATCATTATTTTTACATATACATTACATGCTAGTATATTATATGTATACATACAAAAAAAAAATTTGTTTTGAGACAGTCATCCTTATTTAGGAAGAACCTGATAATTATGGGAATACAATCATGATAACCATGATATTGCTTAACCCTTAACTGGCGGCGCGCATCATATGTCGAGTGAAAGAAATTTGGACTATGTGGCGGCTCACACCATAAGTCGTGTGGCAATTTCAGCACGTAATGTTGCTGAGAGAGAGAGACAAGTGGTGGCAGGAGAGTAGCGAGCGTATGACTGCTCCAGACCACCGCGGTGGACCAACTGACATGAATCCCACCCTTCTCCACCCTCTCACACTCGCTACATAGTGAAATGTATGGGGAAAGTACCGAATTACATGGTTTTTGCACTCGTGTTGCGCGGTTGTTGCAAGAAAACTAGCGGTCATACAAGGATCGTTGTGGTGTCATTGGAAAGCTCTGTTTATGCCCTTTCAGGGATAGATACTTGTTTTACGCTCTGGGTCTTAGTTAGTCATGAAAATGATCACGTAAACAGCCCTATTTTGGGTAAAAACACCCCGCTGGTGGCTACATATTATTTACCGCCTATGCCGCTCGTTAGGTGTTAATATATTTACAATATATTTCATATGATACGGACAAAATACCTGTTAGTGTATAAGTCCATATAACTTTAACACATTGTGTGGTGAACGTATACACCAAAGAGAAACTTTTACTTCATGACGTGTGATATTTATTAATCCACAATCAGGGATCTTATTGGTCTCAAGTTAGTGGTGTTGGATAAGTTGGATTATATTTTTAGTTTTAGGTCCATTAACAACTTATAATGTTCTTGTTTGATGTGTTGCTGCCCTTTAGTCTCATGGAGGCCGGGTCCTCCACTTTCTCTAATTATAACTGTTATAACTGTTACTGTCTGATTTCGTTTCTTGCACGTTTGAAAATCAACTTGAAATTCGTTCTCATTCAGCCCTGACATTGCAGTTCCTGAGATACTCCGACTTTTTTCTGTGTATCTTATATTAATACGAATCATGGTAAATGTTTACATTGTCCAATATATTGTATGCATTATATGTACTGGGTGATGCACAATAGTACTGTATTTATGCATTGCATGTATATGTCTTTCGTGTATTATTCAGAATTCAATTTATGAAAACATGTATAATTTACTCTACCGGGTCGGCTATATAGTGTTGATTCGGAAGTGTAACCTGAACGTATTATGATTAGAGTACTCCGTAGCTCTAACTTAAAATAAACTAATATTGTTTGAATTTATATAGTTATTGGTTGTAAAAACTTATTGGTAGATTTGGCAGCCAATCTTGCTCACCGGAATATATTCGTTGGATCTTAGAAATAAAACCAATTTTTTTGCAGATGTGTTTTCTGTTTTCTTCTTCTTATTTGGTGAGGACAGGTCAAGGACAAGAGTCATCCACATATTTAAAAACATAGTAGTTAACACAGTCGATGTTTCTCGAATATGTATACACTGAAATGTATCCATAATTATTAATGCACTTACTAAGAATTAACCATACCATTCGTATACTTGTGTATGTATTACTATGGGATTTATGATGCCAAGAGTGTGATGACAAATGACAAAGGTTACTTTGACGGGCCCACGGTTCACACAGCCATTGTCAGTGTTCAAACAACCACGGACAGATGTTGGGGATGGTAAAGCAGAGGTACCAATTTAATGCTAAGTGCAGTTGTCTGACTGTAGCTTGAAAACAAGTGATTGGACAGGATTATACGAGCTAATTTTAACATAATTCATCTTGTTAGGCCCTTCCGAAATAACACATTATATATTGAGATGGTTGGCCCTTCTGAATATATAAACTATATATTAAGATGGTTGGCCCTTCTGAATATATAAGCTATATATTGAGATGGTTGGCCCTTCTGAATATATAAACTATATATTGAGATGGTTGGCCCTTCTGAATATATAAACTATATATTGAGATGGTTGGCCCTTCTGAATATATAAGATATATATTGAGATGGTTGGCCCTTCTGAATATATAAACTATATATTGAGATGGTTGGCCCTTCTGAATATATACACTATATATTGAGATGGTTGGCCCTTCTGAATATATAATATATTGAGATGGTTGGCCCTTCTGAATATATACACTATATATTGAGATGGTTGGCCCTTCTGAATATATAAACTATATATTGAGATGGTTGGCCCTTCTGAATATATAAACTATATATTGAGATGGTTGGCCCTTCTGAATATATAAACTATATATTGAGATGGTTGGCCCTTCTGAATATATAAACTATATATTGAGATGGTTGGCCCTTCTGAATATATAAACTGTATTGAGATGGTTGGCCCTTCTGAATATATAAACTATATATTGAGATGGTTGGCCCTTCTGAATATATAAACTATATATTGAGATGGTTGGCCCTTCTGAATATATAAACTATATATTGAGATGGTTGGCCCTTCTGAATATATAAACTATATATTGAGATGGTTGGCCCTTCTGAATATATAAACTATATATTGAGATGGTTGGCCCTTCTGAATATATAAACTATATATTGAGATGGTTGGCCCTTCTGAATATATAAACTATATATTGAGATGGTTGGCCCTTCTGAATATATAAACTATATATTGAGATGGTTGGCCCTTCTGAATATATAAACTATATATTGAGATGGTTGGCCCTTCTGAATATATAAACTATATATTGAGATGGTTGGCCCTTCTGAATATATAAACTATATATTGAGATGGTTGGCCCTTCTGAATATATAAACTATATATTGAGATGGTTGGCCCTTCTGAATATATAAACTATATATTGAGATGGTTGGCCCTTCTAAATATATAAACTATATATTGAGATGGTTGGCCCTTCTGAATATATAAACTATATATTGAGATGGTTGGCCCTTCTGAATATAAACTATATATTGAGATGGTTGGCCCTTCTGAATATATAAACTATATTGAGATGGTTGGCCCTTCTGAATATATAAACTATATATGAGATGGTTGGCCCTTCTGAATATAAACTATATATTGAGATGGTTGGCCCTTCTGAATATATAACTATATATTGAGATGGTTGGCCCTTCTGAATATAAACTATATAGATGGTTGGTTCTGAATATATAAACTATATATTGAGATGGTTGGCCCTTCTGAATATATAAACTATATATTGAGATGGTTGGCCCTTCTGAATATATAAACTATATATTGAGATGGTTGGCCCTTCTGAATATATAACTATATTGAGATGGTTGGCCCTTCTGAATATATAAACTATATATTGAGATGGTTTGGATAATAAATGACAAAAACATTACTTGTGATCACATAAAACACAAATTAAAACAACACTGAAAATAATTTTGGACCCAGTCTGACTTAATATTCACTCGTCATTATATTTCAAGATATTACAAGAGAATTAATAACTCGAGTCAAAATCATCAAACCTTCATATTTTATATCGACATTGTATTCAATCTAACTGTCTCCCTCTCCAACAAACTTATCGTCCATCCGTTCACACATGTCTTTAGGTTGAAGAAATCTCAGTGTAGAGGTAAAACAAATAAAACATGGTGACAAAAAGTAGACAATAAAAATGGTAGGTCCCCAAACTGTCCAACAAACTTGTGTGTGACTCGTTATCCAGGTAGCTGCACTGAACACAACATACAGAGTGACAGAGTGATGGAGGGATGGGGATTGGGAGAGACGGGAACGTAAACAGTGATCAATAAGATGAAAAAGGGATGTGTAAGAAAGAAGGAAATACATGAATGAGTGAGTGAAAGGTATAAAACAGAAAGTGGAATTAAAATCAGTCCAAGACATCCAGTTCCACCATAAAAAATAAGGCTAGCTTTTGCTCAAAGGTTAAAAGTTTCCTCCTTGCTCGACACCTTATGGGCGGGAAAATCACCTTAATTCCCAACAACTAGGACAAGTTTAAAGGTGTTATCGTGAACAGAGTCGCGATGGAGTTAATAACATGGCTTCTATATTATCACCATCAAAACTATGTTTATATGACAACACAGGGTTAAACAACTAAATAATATCCTGACGTGTTGTGTATATGAACACAATAGCAGGATAGTATACGTCTAAATATTCCCCAAAGAGAAACGTACAAGTGTCAAGAGCAATTAACAATATAATTTTGCCGCAATCATACAGAGTTCCCATCATAGGAGGCTATATTATATGTGTAACTGGGTCTTTTGCAGTAAGACAGTTATGCAGAAGTATTTAGAGAAGCATAAGGAAATATTTTGGGCTTTTATGGATTTGGAAAAAGCGTATGATCGTGTGGATCATGAAGCAATGTGGAAGGTGTTAAGGATTTATGAAAGTGGAAGAAATTTGTTAGAAGCAGTTAAGAGTTTTTATGAAGGGAGCAGAGCATGTGTTAGAGTAGGAAATGGCGGGTTGAGTGAATGGTTTGAGGTAAAGGTAGGTTTGTGACAGGGTTGTGTAATGTCGCCATGGCTGTTTAATATGTTTATGGATGGTGTGGTGAGAAAGGTGAAAAGGAGAACTATGGGGAGAGGGTTGGGTTTAGTAGGAAAGAATGGTAGAGATTAGGAGTTGAATCAGTTGCTGTTCGCTGATGACACAGCATTGGTGGCGGACTCTGAGGAGAAACTGCAGTGGGTTGTCAAAGAGTTTGGTGTGGTTTGTGGAAGGAGGAAACTGAAGGTCAACTTCAATAAAAGTAAAGTAATGGTGTGTAATAGGGGAGATCATAGGGTGAATCTAGATGTGAGGCTGGATGGGGAAGTATTGGAACAAGTAGAGTGTTTTAAATATCTAGGAGGAACGATAAGCAGGAGTGGAGGTATGGAAATGGAGGTAAAACAGAGTGTGTGTGAAGGATTGAAGGTTTTCGGAGCATTGGGAAGTATGTGGAAGACGAGAAATCTCGGAATGAAAGTAAAAAGTGCACTGTATCGAGGAATTGTTGTGCCAACAGGGGGGGGGCTGTATGGGGCTGAGACATGGGCTCTGAAGAAAAAGGAGAAAAGAAAGCTGGATGTGATGGAGATGAGCTGCTTGAGGAGTATGTGTGGAGTTACTCGTAGAGACGGATTGAGGAATGAAGAGATACGTAGGAGAGTGGGACAGCAGGAACATTTGTCAGCCAGAGTGGACAGAAGGGTGCTGAGCTGGTATGGTCATGTTGAACGAATGGGATTTGAAAGGCTTACAAAGAGAATATGTGAGTCAGATACAAGGGGAGATAGAAGGGCAGGAAGACCCCCATTGAGATGGAGAGACTGTGTAAGAAAAGGTTTGGATGATAGAGGAATGACTTTAGATCAGGCAGGGGAAGTGGTGGTGGACAGGACTGAATGGAGAATGCTTGTGAATAGTTGAGTTAACACATGGTCATTTGGGGGAAGGGGTCGGGCACAAGTTGGACTAGATAATAGTCCATCAGGCGCCTGGCCCGGGGAGACGATTAATATGAAGGGTGCGCCTGGAAGTGTGGTGGGCGGGCTTGTGGCTTCGGTTCCGCTGCATATCTGCCTGCCGAGATCAGAACCTCTCCGGGTGGTTGGGGGCCGGGGAAGTGCTGGAGCGACCTTGGTGACCCTGGTCTCTGGGTCTTCTCCTGGGTGACCTAGATGTGTGTGAATTTTTGTTTTTATCTGTGTTTGTTCGTTGTTTTATGTTGGTTTCGTGTTTTCCCTGTTCTTGCTGTCTTAAGTCGTCCACCCCCAATAAAAATAAAAAAATAAAAAAAAATAAAATAGAATTAAATAGAAAATAAAAATAAAAATAGGAAAAACATTATGATGGACATATACTGTACTGGATATTGATTGGAAAGTCCTTGTCGGTGTCTATGTCAAGAGGTAAGCAAAGTTGCTGATAAAGTTTAAATTTAAAACCTGTCGTTGAGACAGATCTCGTTTCTTTTAGGCGTTTCAAATGATGTTCCTATAATTCAAGAGGTACAGAGGGACATTTGGGTTAGTCTTTGAGCCTGTTATATTTACAGTCATGCTATTAAAAGTAACGGGCGTAAAGAGTATCTAACAAAAAAGTAGAACATGAAGTTCAAGATTAAGGATATTATAAATTAGCAAAGCTTGATAATTGTTGTCCTTTGCTTATATTATCAATTGTACATGTATTCCCATATATAAATATACGACCAACCATTTACAGACACACATTTGATTAGCTCCCAACATACTCATTATTCACCTAAGTAATCATAAGTACTTCTGTCAGATATGGCTCATGGCTCACCTTGTCTTCAACACATGCATGTTAGTATACCAATATAGTCGTTCGTCACCTAAGTTAACATAACTAGTTCTGTCATATATGGCTTGTTTCAAAACCTCTTAACAAGAAAGGTAAAACACCGAACAAGTTTAAATTGGATTGGCATCGAATGCAAAGTTTTGCAATTATTCAAGGAAGTCCAAAGCAGGAGAGAAGTATGATTGTTGGGAAGTTTGTCAGATCGTTTAAAAAGAAATGTGTCTCTCAGTCACCAATGATGCTTACATTGCCTTTGGCCGTTCTTTTTTACTGCCTGTGTTCTCCTGGGTATGTGTGTGTTAGTGTATAACTGTATGTGTGGATATGGGTGGATGGATGTATTATGGGAGTGAAAGTTCGTAATAATGCTAAGAGCATTTGTTATCACCCACCATTCATATACAGATATTGGGCGGGGAAAATATCTTGAAAAAAATAATTGATGCAACAGGGAATGTAAAATTAGTTAATAAGAAGAATGAAATAAAGCAAGTAAAAGTGTGAATTATAATGAATACGGGAAGGAAAATTGTGACTAATAATAAGAGCAGACTGAATAAAGACTGAATTAAAGTGTGTGAAATGTGTGTATGTGTGTGTGTGTGTGTGGGGGGGGGGGGGGGGGGGGAGAGGCAGACCCCACCCATAATACTAGGATAGGTTAGGTAAGGTTGTTAGGTGAGGCTAATGTATTTTCAAAGTCCCTAGATTGTTGGGGTATCGGAATTACAATTAACAATGCAAATGCTAATAACAAGTGTTTTCCGCATTTCCTAACAATAAAATACACACTTACAAACGATTACAAAATAAACAAAAACATATATAAAATTTGAATATAAGGAGTTGTTCTGCAGAATTACCCAATTTCCGTCTGGTAACTGTATTAATAGCATAGTGCTTAGTGTGCAGAATTTCGGTGTGAGTATCCTAGGTTCGAGTCCTTGGAGTACCACATGTATTCATTACTGTAATTGATTTCATTAGTTAGGTTTATTGTAAATTAATTGGTGAGTTGGTGAAAACAAATATGAACTTCTGAATTACACTGTTGATAATAGTCTTAAGCCACCAACAATATTATAATTTCAGTATAATTCCGATACCAATGTATAAAAACCCGAAATATTGCTAGAAAATCCTTGCTCGTAGAAAATTACCGGCAAAAGTGCTCTTGTGACATTGACTAAATCGATGTAGGAACAAGGTGATTTACCGTCAGCAGAAAAACATATGTAGGCTTATATGGTAAAACAGCCAATGTACCGTTCAGTACTGTTTATCCGTCCATTGCTGAACGCTACCATAATAAACATGGTACTGTATTGTATAAATATAGGGAAAGGGTTGGAGAATAACTGCAATTATGTAAAACAACAGTAGAGTTGTTATAATAGTTTTAACGCAAACAAATGTGTGACACATAATGTGCAGTAATTATGGTAACCTACGCATGATTGACCACTTGCGTATTTCAGGTTGTAAGGAACTTGTAGGTTTATATATTAATATGGTACGATTTTAGTTATTGGACACCTATTTGACAGGTACCGCCAACGATTTAATACATATTTTTTTTCGGTTTTCACGCATCCAACACCAAGCTACACCCTTTTCTGGTGTACGAAACACTAAAACAGCAATGGGGACACTTTAATAATGATAATATGAACGAAATATAAAGACAACTCGGTTGCGTTCGTGGAAGTAGCGTCGCTTTGTGTACTTTACGCTCGGAGTGACTTCCCGGTCCCGCCTTGGCGGTCGACTTCAATGGCTAAGCTTATATAACCAGTTGTTGTGTCCATTTTTTAATAAAGACTTGCGTTATAGGCCGTGGGATATAGGACAGGGTTGAGGGGGGCTCTGCCCCCCCCCCCCCCCACCCCCTCACCCGCCCGTGAATTATAATAATTGTTATCTACGTGGCCAGCAGGGGGCAAGTAAAACAGCTGGCCGTAGTAACCTCGAGCGTTCTGGGTAAACGAACCGCGACGATCCGAAGCGACGACGGACTCCCCCCGCCGCCGATTTTCGGCCCAAATGCGCCGTTTTATTCTCGTCGAAAACCACATTTAAAAAGTTATTATATCGTTTTCAATACTATTACCGGACCAGAAAAAGGTGTAGCTTGGTGTTGGATGCGTGGAAACCGAAAACAAATATGTATTAAATCCTCGGTGGTACCTGTCAAATAGGGGTCCAGTAACTAAAATCGTACCATTAATATTTATCAGAACTAAGAGCTAAGATATATCGGAAATTTGTTATTTTAATACCACGAATTTTCCAAGTGTTTTTTTATAATTTGTTGTTTTCATTTGCATCAATATATAGTGTTTGTAATTAATTAGAAATCTCGGGAAAACCTATTTTCCCCATTAGGCCTATCGATCGATGTTGAGACACGCCCCCCCCCCTCCCCCCCCCCCCCCCCCCCCCCGATAGTGATTTGGAAAGACATTAGCCTAACCTAACAACCTTACCTAACCTAACCTAGTATTATGGGTGGGGGCTGCCGCCTCCACACCCCCGCTGGTTGAGTACTAATCCCTTAATAAATTAAAAAAAACAAAATTGGCTGTCGATTATACAAAGGTGAAAGAAAAGTCGGTAAATTGATACCGTGTGACAGTCACGAGTTTTAGCATGTGTGTGTGTTTTTTTTTTGGGGGGGGGCATTTTTTCTTTGATATACAGTGTTGTTTTATACCAAGGACTGCAGCAAATGAGTTATCCAACAATCTAAAAACACGGCCCCCACTAGTGGGGAGGGCTATGAAGATCAGGGAAATTGTGGGGTAAAAGGGGAAAAATAGGGGTAATATGGGAAGAACTCTGAAAATAAAATATAGAAAAGTAAGATAACGTTAAAATGTGAACATCCGAACCAAGTTTTGGCAAAAGTTGGCTCAGATTTGGGTATTTTTCAGAGTACAAAAACCCCAAAATTGTGGAAAAAAGTTGGCTCGGCTTTTGTCATTTTTCAAAGTAAAAAAAAACAGTAATTGAATTTTGAAAGTTGGCTCGAGTTTTCATGTTTTTTGAAACCCATTAAACCCCAAAATTTGAAAACCCGAGTCAACATTTGCCAAAACTTGGCTGGGTTTAGCAATTTTTGGAAGTAAAAAAACACTGTAACCTAACCTAGAACGTTGGATACAAGAATAACCGGAAAATATCAAGGAAACCGTCCACAAATTTTCCTTGAAATTTGGAAGTCACCCATCGAATGAACATAACCTATACATCATATTAAGGTTAATATACAGGAGACGCAACAACGTGCTTTTCAGGTATTTGTTTTTGGTATTTTGATTTTGTTTTTTGTGTTTTAGTGGAATCTAGTGATGAAATTGAATGGGAATTAAGCATTTACCCATTATCCATCAATCTAAAGACACGCCCCCCGATAGTGGGGAGGGCTATGAAGATCAGGGAAATTGAGGGGTAAAAAGCGCATAGAACACGATAATACACATTTGTAACCAAAATTTGGCTCGGGTTTTGTCAATTTCCAGACTCATAAAACCCGACTTTTTGAAAACCCGAGCCAAGTTTTGACGAAACTTGGCTCGGATTTAACTAATTTAAAAATGAAAATAACACAGTAACCTTATTAACATGTTGGCTCGGGTTTTGTAAATTTCCATACCCATATAACCCGACATTTCGAAAACACGAGCCAAGTTTTGACGAAACTTGGCTCGGATTTTACTAATGTTCATGTTAAAATTACACAGTAACCCTAATAAAATCTTTGTTTGGGTTTTCATAGGGTTAACATTAGCCTAACCTAATGAAGTAAGAATGGGGTTAACATTAGCCAAACCTAACAACCTTACCTAACCTAACCTAGTAAGAATGGGGTTAACATAAGCCTAACCTAACAACCCAACCTAACCTAACCTAGTAAGAATGGGGTTAACATTAGCCTAACTTAACAATCTTACCTAACCTAGTAAGAATGGGGTTAACATTAGCCTAACCTAACAACCCAACCTAACCTAACCTAGTAAGAATGGGGTTAACATTAGCCTAACCTAACAACCTTACCTAACCTAACCTAGTAAGGATGGGGTTAACATTAGCCTAACCTAACAACCTTACCTAACCTAACCTAGTAAGAATGGGGTTAACATTAGCCTTACCTAACAACCTTACCTAACCTAACCTAGTATTATTGGTGGGGGCTGCCGCCCCCACACCCCCGCTGGTTGGGTACTGGCTGAAAAACTTATGTTTTACAGTAGGCCTATGTATTTTATTTTATTTTTGTTCTCCCTTATAATACATTTCAGCTCTTAATGACATTATATAGCAATGATGTATAGCCTATGCTCTACCGGACCTATTAGGCCTAAAAAGATCGATGGGCTAACTGTCGGTCCAAAACATCAGTATAACCAACTAGCCCTTGCATGCCAGTTTAATCCTATGCGAAAAAATCTTTTACTTTATGTTACTTTGCGATGACCCATTAAGATTCCCTAGCTAGCTGTGGTCCGGCTCCTTTATGTTGTCCCAACCAACCAACTAACCTTAATGAACAGAGGAGGTACTGGGCTGCCTGGCTGGCCGCTGGAGGCTCGATCACCACTCATCTTGGTCAACAGCTGGTGGATTTTTGTTTCGAATTTTTCCATGTAAAACAAGTGTATGTGCATTTCAAAACCAGCTGTCCTCGTCAGCTGTATTTGGAACACTGGTTATTGCACTTTGGACAGTTTACACTTATTGGAAGGCGAAAATGTCTTAAGCAGCCTCAGTGTTTTTAAAGACGGTGGAAAAAGCTTTGATCGGCTCACACCCTCTACACAAGCTGGCCAGAGTCAAACTGACAGCTTATATCCCGGGCCACCTGTTTTCCAAATCATGGCATCACCTGATGGGTCGATAGACATCACGTGTCAGTGAACTCGAGTACTCTTGGCATGAATTAGGTAGGGTGATTACTTTGGCCACGACGCCACCAGTATAGTTCATTGCATTCGCCACCAGATGTCTCAGTTGTTGACTGACAGTCACGCAAAAGAGGTCTCCCAGAAGAAGTGTAAACAAACCCTTAAAAAGTAAATATCCATATAATATGTATTATGTTAGTTTCCTGGGAATGACACCTACATCAAAATTGGGAGAAAAATCGCTTAATCACATGCTATTGAGCTTAATTTTTTACCAATATTGTAGCGCCTCCTGCATATTGACCCATATTAATATACGTTTCAACTTTCAGAAAAAACGTTTTCCCCATTATCCAACAATCTTAAGATACGGCCCCCGATAGTGGGTACGGCTATGAAGTACAGGGAAATTGAGGGGTAAAAGACGAAAATAAGGGGCAATATTAGCCTAACCTAACAACCTTACCTAACCTAACCTAGTATATTAGGTGGGGGCTGCCGCCTCCACACCCCCGCTGGTTTGGTATGTAATTAATAAAAGGTTGACGGTCGCCCAAAAAAAAACTTGAATGAAGTCTACGGTATTTACTCCACAATCTTCAGTTTTGGCTGTGGAGAACAAGAGGTAAATATTAACTTTTTCAAAGTAATTGAAAACGGTTTTTCAGAAAGTTGAAATATATATTAATATGATGTATAGGTTATGTTCATTTAATGGGTGACTTCCAAATTTCCAGGAAAATTCATGGCCGGTTTCCTTGATAAATACCGAATAACCCTTACCTACCAGCTAGTATGTGTCCCTAGTTTATCCCATACCTACCAGCTGATCCCTTGTCATGAACCTAACTAAGAAACCTAACCTAACCTAACCTAACCTAAAACAAAAATCTATAAAACAGAAATCCCGTAAAACAGGACTTGTCATTCTGCAGACAAGACTCTGTGTTTTACCCTATATCTCCCTTGGAGAGGACCACCGTCCTGGTGGTGTAATGGTTAAGGTGGCAAAAATATGTGTGTGATAACCCGGGTTCGAATCCCGGTGGATCATATATACTTTAATTAATTTCATTGGGGGTGTGGTGGTGAGATTAATAAAAATAATATTATAATACATTTGCGAAGGGAATGACATATATAGGACTGAAGACTATTATATAACATACCTATAGGCTACACAAACATCGATGGGGCTTGTAACTGTCACATCGTAAAATCTTACCGAAAAGTCATGAAGTCTACGGTGTTTACTCTGCAATCTTCAGATTTGATTGTACATTGATAACGGGAAAGTACCGTATTGACAACCTTGTTACGAAAATTAAGTTTTAGTACCATACTTTTATAATACGTTTCTGACGGTTTAACACATTTTCATATGATCTTTAGAGCTATCGATAACTGGAAGTACCATATTGACAACCTTGTTACGAAAAAGACATTTTAGTACCATACTTTTTTATTAGGTTTTGCCGAGGGTTAAAACAAATTTTGTTATGGTTTTAGTGCATATAGATTCAATATTTATCTTCAAATATAACAACAAAATTTGTGGTATTAAAATAACATTGAACCGATATATCTGCATTGCATAAATACATAACACCAACATTTGCAATCTTTCTTTCAATCACATGTTTATATTTCTTCTAAGTATGGATGTTTATTGTGCCAAATTCCTTTTACCCTGAAACTAGCAAATGTCCGCTCCTTCACAAATACCAAGATGGCAGAACCTACCTTGATCAGATGCTGGTGCTGATGGTCATCCTCCAAACCTCTTATGTAATACGCACTCTTCCACTGGTTACCGTCTTCCTGGAACGATGCCGGAACCCACTTGACACTTTAACCAACTATAAACACCCGAATTACGCCGATAAAACGCATATGAAGACGATTACCGGTATATTTCCCGCAGTAACACACTAACACACGCTTACATCCGCGCCGTGAGTCGAACTCTGAGGTGCATTGCTGTCCTTGCCCAAACGTGTTCATCCTACACCTTGTATTACTTCCGGTCCTCTTAGTTTTAATTAATCACTATAATCATAGTTACTTATGAGACTATTTATATGTTTGGTAGGTATTGTTGGTGCCATATTAATACGAACACACCCGTATCAGGTAAATAATGCGGATTTGTTGTGGTCCCGCGGCTGAGTCGAGACCTCCGCACTGATAAACAGGCCGGCCAACATGACGGTGGGCGGGGCTTAAGGCAGATTTAGACGCGGGTCTTTTTGGCAACTTCGGTACACAACAGGCGTGTTTTGCTAGGTACAATACGGTATTGAGTAGTGAAAAAATAGTTACGCAATAGAAATGTGCAGAGGGAAATATAAGCAATATGTATTAGGTAAATTGAAATGTGGTTGCATGCACTTCCAGATACAGCCAAAATGTTTTAATATTTTGTTATATTTCATCATTGAAAGTCATTGTGAGAGTAGGTAGAGTCTTATAAAGTGCGTAAAGTCCAGTATTTACAGCACCAGTCTGTGGCAAGCCTCTTCCTGGTTGTCATTACAAAACACACACACGAACATACGCTCAGCTGACTGCCTGCCACCCCACCCACCCACACCAGGAAACTTTCACTTTCTGTGGCTACTCTCGCTTTCACTCGTCCACTGTCACCGCATATTATTTTGATTACGATTATCGTATATTGTATAGTGTCACTAGCACTTACACATTGTTTTCGGCACATTGGACTTATATATATAATGTTCACTCACATTAGCGTTTGCTATCGCAGTCATTACACACACTGTTTTAGAAGTGTGGCACAATGGAAACACTTTCTACTCCCAATCCTTACACTCAATGGAACCATTACATGCTGTGAGTAGTAAGGATATCTTTATCAATAATTATTTCTGAATGTAATGGTATGTAATTTATGCTCATACATATTTCAAGTTGTTGCGGTTTGGCAATATTGTTTATTTATTATTAAGACTTTTCGTCCCATTACTATATAATTCATCAAGAACTTTGTGACATTTAGGTGTAGATTGTTCCTGCCAAGCGATAGCAAGCCTTTAGTTTTTGAGGTATCGGCCTTTGGCCGGATATTTTTTCAACCGAGCAATGTACAAATCTATAATTAATTAGCTAGATGGAGGGCAAGGGAAGAAAACTAAACCAATAATATATATATATATATATATATATATACCGGTATATATATATATATATATATATATATATATATATATATATATATATATTATAAACTAATAAATAAACCCTACCCCTTTAAGAAAATGTAAAATACAACTGTATACGTTGTTCAAGACATAATTCCAACTAAAAGGATATTGATTGTTTCTCCCTTCTTAAAGTTTATCTCTCTCATACATTTACAGTAATTTCTTATGGTGACAGTAGTGTTCATTGCTTCTCATGTTTTTGATGCACCAATATTTCCACGGTGACCATTTGTTTCAGCTAGTCTTACAATTGTGATGACATTTTACATTAGATAGTTTACTCGTAATATCTTGCTCAAGGGAAAGTTAGTTGTCTATATTAAAAAAAACTAAAAACTAAAGGGAGCAAAAACAGATCTAAGTTCTCCTTTAAGACGACAATGGCTGGCAAAAAGTGTGTGATAAGGCGCGTAATAGTATTTGTGATCTGGAGAGTGATCTGATAGTGGTTGTATTGAATGTGGCTGTGTGGTTGTGGTGCTGGTGGTAGTCATACAATGTTTGTTTTCAATGTTTGTATTTTGTAGAAATGATTCCCGCTGATGTTATTGAGTGTTTTAGACATCATACCTTATCTGTGATTGTAGGGGTTATGTACAAGTAGCGGAGATTATCAAACGTACAGTGTGATGTGATATGGTTAATTGTAACCATCCCCCCCCCTCCCCCCTCCTATCACATACACAAACCAATACATTCGTGTAACATGCTGGTAAAGTTATATTATTAAGTTTCTTAGTTTCTTGTTCTTAAACACCTACAATGTACAACACATTTCAAGACTTCCATATTTCACCTGGTAACTCCGCCAACAATATTACTTATGAATCCACTCACACGAATAACAAGATTCGAATACATGGGGCTCCATAACAAAATATTCCCTAGAGGAAAATAGAAACATGTGTTAAATTATGTCCTAGTCGTGTTTACTTGAGTGCCTTATGATTATAATACATGACTGTATTTATACTATTATACTGACAATTGAACACAGTATTATGATGGTGTATCAATGAAGTATAATTACACAATTGTAATAAAGGCTAAATGTTAAACCTGTCTAATTTCTACTGTATTACATTACTATGGATCTGACACTGCTGCACCGGAAGAACCAAGTATTATAACATGAACCGTTCTGCTGGGAGACACAATTGTGAATTACATTTATTCCCGTCAACTGAACCTACATTCTGTGTTAGCTTTTCAGCATAAATGTTTTCTATACAAACGTCAAGGATTTTTCTGCCAGTCCAAACAATGAAGGCTAATTTCCCGGATGATTTGCGCCCTAATTGTGTTTAGACCTCGCTTCATAGATCATCAGACAAATGTGTTAGTGTTTCTACCTTGTTTTTATGCTTCATTTGGTTATATCTTTGTTAAATCTAAAACATTAATTATATTCATATGGTTACATGAACACTCAGAGCAAAACATATCCTGCACAATAACATGCATATTCGATAAGTTGTATAACCAATTATGTATTATGTTTGGTTGCTTATTGTTTACATTGCCTATGAAAATAATGCCATTTTGAATAATTAAAGTCATTCAAACTGAAACTATCATTATGTATTGACTTAAAATTTACATTTCTGTGAACCGTGTAATATGTTAAAGCTGCAACAACTGTCTCCAACATGAAAGTAAAGTATTAACACAAGTTTAGGATGACTTGGTGATGATATGTAAGGCTTACGACCAAATTTACCAACACAAACACGGCTCCTAACTTTATCAGGAAACAACATTAGTCACTATCAAGGACGCCTTTCAACTCATCCTTGTGGTAATACTTTGAGTGCTTGGGAAAGGACCGTAAACAGTATAACATTTAGGTTGAAATGTTATGCTTAAAGATGAGGCTCTTATAATTTAGATATATAGAATATATATAGATATATAGAATAAATATATAGCATGATGCTATAATACATTCATGCACCCCTTACTTCAATTAACCCCTTATGTACCGGCAACGTCTTTTATATTTAATTCTAGCTACATTTAGACGATTAGTTCACGAAGGATCTATGGTAGTACAAAGGGTTAAGTAATAGAGTCGGATGCTTGCTAGTTGCTGGAGGCCCTTTTCAAAACTCAATAAAATCGTGTTATAGTAAGTAGCAAGAATACTATTTAAGATACGTCGCCGGTACAGAGGAGATACAAAATACACATTAATATTTAGGATGAATGCGAAAATATTACGTACCGTATACATAATGCAATTGGCATTACTTAGTTAAGTGTCTCTACCGACGAAGTTGGGGGAGGTTATGTTCTTTCCTCCTTTTGTTGTTGTGTGTGCTGTAAATAAGATATCTCAAAAGGTTTTGAACCAATGCTCACGAAAATTGGAGGGCAGATAGGATATGCACCAAGAAAGAAGTGATTCAATTTAAAAGGAGTACAAAGGAAATGAAGCAACAAGAGGTCTAGTGACCCTTCTAGGCTGCTTGTCCTCCAAAACACTGAGGATCAAGTGTCCAAACAGTGGTTTAGAGTGGGTAAGGGGACATTGGAAAGGTAACTACTGCCCTGGAACTAATGTCCGTGGCAGGATTGGGAAGTTAGTAGGTGACAGATGGGTTAGTAACTGAGGGGAGGATAAAATAAAGTTATTCATTTACAAACGCAGTCAGTCGCGGGTTTGTTGCGAGATATTTGTCTAGGCGAAGTTTAAATGAATCAACGGTGCTGCAGTCTATAACATCTCGGGGAAGCCCATTCCATAAGTTGACAACTCGTTTGAAGAAGACATTTTTAGCTTCGTGTGAGTTAAAAGATTTACCAATAATTTTGCACCCATTTCCCCGCGTGTAATTAGATTGGTCGATAGTGTAGTACTTACTACAGTTCATATTGTCGATGCCTTTGATGATTTTGAACACTTGAATTAAGTCGCCTCTTAATCTGCGCTGGTTTAAAGGAAATAGATTTAATTCTCTAAGACGTTCCTCGTATGGTTTGTTCTTTAGGCTAGGTATCATTTTGGTAACTCTACGTTGAACTCGTTCTAGCTTGTCTATATCTTTTTGGTAATAAGGGCACCAGGATTGAATGCAGTATTCCAGAAGAGGGCGGACTAAGGAATTGTAAAGGGTTAGGATAACGTCTTTGGATTTATGCTCAAATGACCTGCCTATAAAGCCAATTATTTTGTTTGCCTTCTTAACAACTTCTGAACATTGTTGACTCGGTTTTAGGTTACTCGATATTGTTACTCCCAGATCGGTTTCTCTGTTTACATTCTTAAGCTGTGTGCCATTCATCAAATAGTTTGCTTTCTCATTTTGGTATCCGATATGTAGTACTTTACATTTATCCGCATTGAAATTAATTTGCCAAATTTGTGCCCAACATGACAACTTATCTAGATTGTGTTGCATATCGTCAACTTGTTCTTTTGAGAGTACGCTGTTTTCAATTTTCGTATCGTCAGCAAATTTTGAGATTGTACAGGTGAGACCCTCATCTATATATATATATATATATATATATATATATATATATATATATATATATATATAATATATTCAACTGGATAGAAACATGTTCATCATATATATTATAATATTAGAGGCTCTATAAAACATCATCCATTTAGAGGAAAACAGGCATTTTCATGATTCATTTTTATAATAACTATTGTAAATCGCAAATAATATACAGTAGTATCGATGGTTTTATATACATCGCTCATAATGCGACCCTGTGGATTCATAAATACATAGTTATGGTAGTTGAACGGTGTCCCTGTGGAGGTCATGTCCGTAATTCAGGAGCATCACTTGCCTTGGGAACACTGGCCACACAAAACCTTTTAACTTTTCTGGGTTGCTGAATTTTAAGGTTATTTCCTCCCATATATGGCGTCGAGAATGGGAGGAAACTTTTACCTTGGAGAACAAGAAAGCCTGTTTTATGGTAGCCCGGGATATCCTGGCCTCACAACAAGTTGGCCTATTACCACTCATACTTTATCCTTCCCTCATATAATATCTTCCATCATTCCCAGTCACTATCCAATATAATTCCCTTTTTTCTACATTGATCATATATTATGTGTTCCTATAATCCCGATGTCTTGTTCTATTCCATCAAACTGTTCCTTTATGTTTCTCTTCCACTCTTCCTCCAACTCTTCCCACATATAAATACTTTGTTTCAACCCAGTTTTAACCATTATTACATAGTGTTGGCAACACAACGTCTTTCCTGATTAACTCTTTACATACAATTCTGTTTCAACGAGTATCAAACTTGTATCTTGAACACTCTTGAAGTGTACCGTGTTTTTCTTCTTCAACTTGTAAAGAATGTGTGAACGAAAAGAAAGGACTTTGTAGTCGGAAACTTTTGTAATGGCACTCAAAATGTATATGAAAGGAATGTTAGGGAAACTAATGTTGTTGATTTTTAGTATACAGATGCAGTTTGTAAAATTTTGAAAGCTTAGCTTGTGTGTGTCTTTTGTAGGCATTCACCATATTTTGTTTATTCTTGTACTGTATATATTCGGATTTCCACAACTTGTATACATCATCAAGGTTATCGAGAACATTACTAAAAGAGTGTATGAGAGTGAGGTGGAAGGGCAGAGAGGGAGAAGCAAACCAAGAATGAAATGAAAGGATGGAAATGAGAGGCGCTACATATTAGTGACAGTTGTGCTGGGTAGGTTGGGTAAGAGTTAATTCATCCTTCAACTTCCTAAGGTTCAAATACACAGACATATACACACGAATGTAGTTAGTGGAATATGTTTCACAACATATTGGCTTACACCGGGTTTTCACAAACTTTGATTCATACAATTAACATACATTAACTGTACCTGTGTTATTGGATATTTACTTATATACCAAAACAAGCCTATAAAGCTATCAATATATCACTAGGAATAACAGAATGGTACAGTACAACCAAACATTATCATATAAAATATATGTTCTGTTTCTCCCTTCCTAAACTTGGAATTATACTGTATTTATCAATTACCGTGTTTATTATATACTGTATTACAGAAGACAAATATATCTTCATTGATAGTTAAATCGCGTCATGTTTCATCGATTATCACCTCTGTTTTGTTAGTTCTCTGCACGGTATCATAATGGTCATTGCCCTCTTATTACAATAGCTCTCCCTTTGTGTTGTTCTGTCAGTGCAGCTTTATACACTATTTGGGGCGATATTAGCTGTTCACAATTTTCTCAATAACAGCTGATATTTTTGGCACCTGGATTAAAGCGGTTCAATCACCTCTTGCTTATCTCTTTACAAACTAACACATTATTAATTGTATATTCTTGAAGCTATTATTGAAGATCATAATGTTCTCCCATCATTAGACAGTTGCTGACTGTCTGTTATGTTTTTTGTACGCCTACATATTTGTAAAGGGATTTTCAAAACATGAACACATGATTTTGTAATTAATATGATTAGTACACTTAATCCTTATATAACTACTAATATTTAGCTAACATTTCATGAACTCTCGGTTCCCTTTACTTAATTATTTTTAACATGAGATTAACAGCAATGTCACTATCAAAATGATGTTTGCTTTACTTTAACTTTTCGGAATATATTTGGTTCATTAATCATGGTAGAAATATGCATTGACATTGTAGTTACCCCACTGTGCCCGTTTTCTATAAATGGCACCCAGTAATGATATTATCTCGTATCCTGTGCGGTGTGTAGGTTAATTTAGTATAGTAATACCCATTTGAAAGCACAGATATAAATCATGTCAATATGCGCCTATGCATGGGCCTTATGTGTCGTATATGTGCTGTAAATATATAAATTATCATTATTGTAATTACACTGGTATCTAAACTAGGTTTGAGATTATTGAGCTTGCTTGTAAACAGGTAGTGATATTATGTGCCATCCGAGGCCAGTCTATTAGAAATGTGTCCTTAAAAAAAAAAAAAAAAATTTATTGTGGTGTGTCTGTGTGTGATAGTGAGCTCAGGAGGAAGTGTACCAACAGCCGGACCTCTGACAACACTCACAACAAACACACAGACAACAACTCACAGACAACACAGTAAGTACTGATATGAACTTGTTAGTGTTAGTTTGAAGACCTGGAGGACCACAGCAGGTTATTCACTGGCAGTATTATTACCGTTACGGTGCCACATCCGGCATGATGGCGGCCAATTAGCTCACATGCAATATTTTGGCTGATCATGAAAGTGAAATTTGCTTATTTAGGTTAATTTTTCGTTAAACTAGAACCATGTAGGTTATTCGGTTGTGCGGAGGTACAGCCACAACTTAGGATACTAAATTAGGAGTACTAGACTAGAACTGTTGGTGCAAATTTATAATTTTGTTTTCGCCTTGAATGCAATTTCAGGTACTCGTACCCGTGACAGACAATGTACACTCACGCGTACTAAAAGCTGCTCAGGGGTGGGGCCTTCCTTCCCCTCCTACCCCCTGAGCAGGTGGAAGGGGGGAGTGTGTCCAAGTCTACCCCACCTTCCACCCCCAAACTATCCCCAACTCGACAACCTTCCTCCTCTGGCTGCTAGTTAGTGATTAGCAACGTATGTTCTCATGTCTTGTAAATTATAGCTAAACCATCATTGCACACGCTTACAATGGCCAACATATACAATGTATTAGGAATATAATACAATATGTAATTGTATTCTTAAAATGAGTTTACATACCAGGTTGGTTACTTGAATTTCGGCTGTAGGGGGGTCGCTCTCTCTCTCTCTCTCTCTCCCTTTACCTGTAATTAACTATAACAGAACAGGTTGTGTCAGTTTAAGGCAGCGATATTTTGCTCAATGTAATATAATCTACTTACTATAGTAGTTCAAAGCTTAGTTATGTAGTAGAGTAAATATAACATGTTTATCATAGCTCAATAGTTTGTATGATGATATTACAATACAATTTCAAATAAGCTTAGAATGAATTTTAATTTATGAAATTTTATAATAAATGTGTAAAGCATAATCAATTACTTCCAGAATATAAATGCCGCTGAGTTATTCCTGCCTCGTACGCCAACCTCTAATGGAGGTGACGATAAAATGTTGCTCCTCCATTCTCCTTAATCACATTCATTATGCCACATCTCTCCAGATGACGCCCAGAGAATTTACTTTTGGAAATGTGTGTGCGTTAATGTAGACTTCCTTCATTAAATGTTCTAGTCTTAGTAATATATAATATGTTGATTTCCGGACAGTGTGAAGTTAATCAATTCGTCTTTATCATCTTAGATCTTGAAATATCACTGGATACCATTTCCACATATCGCGCCTCTCTTACCTATTTTATTCCTTTCTGCCCCGTCTTAGCCATTTATTCCCTACCTCTGTCTCACCTACCCTCTTCTTGTATCCACTCAGCCTCACCTTCATGTCTTCATCACTCTACTTAGTCTACTACATAGGGATGATAGTAAAGGTCTACGTTCTGGTTAGTCACTAATTGCATATGCATCATTACAAGATAATTGTATGAACCCAATAGGCTGCTGGGAATCTATAGGTTGCCAACATGTTTGATAAAATCATTATATAGCTCCAATTATTGGTGCAGAAACTCCATACTCCTTCTGAAGCTATATGCAAAATGTAGCGAAGCTTCTTCATATGATGCAGTGACATAATTTGCCATATACTGTAGGTCTGATACACTAACCCATTATGTAAATTTCAATCAGTGCATCAGCATCATCATTATTATATCTGGAGCTTAGCTTCCTCTTGTGGCACCCCCAGTAAAGAATGACCCTGTCAGAAATGCCTCCAGGCTACTTTATCCACACATGGTCCCTGTGCCTGGGCCTTAGTGCTCCATCCTTTATGTGGAAGTTTTTCTTTGGTTTATTATTCCACTTTTTCTCTCCTATACCATATGTGATAGTCCACTATTATACCAGAGGTTTCTCTCACTTGCCTTCCAAATATTGTTATTGCTATTTTGTTCTTATCCATCCTTTGAACAGTGCTGAATAACCTCTAAGTACGTCCCTTTAACCACCAGTGCAAACTGGAAAAGTGCTATGCTCGGTTAATTTATGGTAGAACTTATTATTAGCAGTGGCTTATATGATCTTGCTTGATATTACTGGCTGAACTGTTGTACTGGTTACGTTGTCTGTGAACCATGTAATATACTGTATGTGAGACCATTACCTTGGTGTGGGTGACAGGGGGGGGCACAACCATTACACTAATGACCAACATTTGTCAGGACGCTGTTGCTGCTGCTGCTGGTGACTTAGGCTACACTGATTTGTAACCACCTCCGGCTATACTGCTCTAACTCGTGGACTCACAAAGGACGTTGTATACTAAATGATTGCATCACAATGTAGGCCTATTCATTATTTGTAGGTTAGTTTGGTTAATTTGGTATGATTCGAAAGAATTAAGGGAATGCTGCGAAACTGCAAATGTCTGTTATCATTGTGACTATAATATGTTGTGTCATGTGGGTTCTGGTATGTCATTCTCTGTTGACTGTAACTAATATCAAACCATTACAACAACAGCCACACCATGTAGGACACTGTATTGTACACGGTGTCAACATTTACAGGACAATAGTAAGTTTACTGCACCGAGGATCTCGCTAACTGTACTGAGTTTCACGTGAAATTTAACATTTGTCCCTGAACGGGATATTCTACTGTAAGTGTTCGTAGGATTTGCATTTGTATTGCGGGATAATCAGCACACGTCCAAGTAAAGTTAATGAACATTGCAGTAATTGACTAAAATATTAAATGAAGTAATGATGGTGAGAGCAACACCCAGATGTTTACTGTCAATATCACAGTACATTAAAACAATTGGATAAACTATAACCTAAAATGTCTTTAAAACGAGTATCTAGTATTTACTAGTTACATTGGTTTGATGTACTAGTGTTACAAACCACATATTTATTTTTCTACGTGAATGAAAGAGACAAAAACAGGTTGCCTTTAACGAATGTCTCCCCCAAAGCCAAAAGAGTAACAGAGCTAAGTTCAAGGGAGGTTGGGGTCAAAATGCCTGGACACACGAATTTTGAAGCAGTTTAAGTCATAGGATTAAGGACAGATTGGTTGACGGAGAGAGTTCCAGTGTTAATTTGTTGAGTATAATACAGACTGAGAAGATTTGCCAATGTTTGGGATGGACAGCTGATAATCGTTGGGCGGCATTGTAATACTGCACTGTTCACCGTTCGAAATAATTATAATGCCAACATGGTATTATACGTTAAAGTTGTATCTCAATTCATGTATCACCGCGGAAACATTACAACCTATATATCCATAGCCACAAACTAGTGTAGTTATACTTCCAACATGGCCATTGCTGTTATAGACAACTAGATTAATATAACAGCTAAAACTATAGTTGGTTATATTTCACCTGACGATATATCGAGTCCCTTAGCCTACTCACGTTGGTGTCCTACAAGAATATCATGTTATTGTGTTAGCTATTACTATAGCCTGCATCTACCTGTGCATATCGAGTTGAACCAGAATTGTACATGGAGTTGGAAAGTATATTTGACAGATTGTGAATATGGTAGGATATTTCATTGGCTTAGCTGTTCATGATCATAGCAACACGTAAACTATAATGAGCCGAACACACACTGGGCTAGATTAGTTTTACAACTAAACTCTCGAGCATCAAAACCTACCTTTACTGCCAATCAACTTGCTCTCTCTCTCTCTCTCTCTCTCTCTCTCTCTCTCTCTCTCTCCACGATTGTCACCTCGATAATATTTATTATTGTTCTGCTATAAAATACTGTAATGTGATTCAATTAACCCAGATGAATATTCTGCATATATTGTCTCTGGCTTGTAGTAACTGGTGTTATTCAGATTAGGGAGGAGGGATAGACAATAAATATTACTGATACCTTTGATATACCTCAGTAACCATACCCTTTATCACGGAATCCACTTGCTACAAACACGTCAGTTGGCAGCTTGCAGGGAGCGAAATGATAAAGTGACCAGTATAATAATACATCCTGCCTGCCTCTAAAACACCAATGATATACTATTTAATTTTAAAGATCTCGAACCTAGGATATGAGAATTGAAGTATAGAGATATGTGTTATACCGTTTACAGAGAGAGGGAACACACATAGTGTTGTATACCCCTGACACTTGCGAGTGAATAAACCAAAAGTAACAGTCATCACATAACTTATTGTTGTAACTTTTCAGTGTATTTGGTAACGGTGTGGTCACTGGTTCTCATCAAAGAAAGTTTTACGAAACTGTGTATATTGCTCAATGGCATAATCTATGTACAGGTTTGGTTTGAAAGCTCATACTTTAGCACAGCAATAGTGATACTAATTTGCATCTGTATTATACAGTATGTTCTTGATATAAGTGTGCATTTGGATGGCAGTCACAATACACCATAATAATAACAACACAATTTTGTATATAATGACGAAATATATAACCAATAATTATTTACACACACGAATAACAATGGTGATTCCATGATACAAAATTCACAAAACATCAAATATTTATCTTCGAATCACCGCATCTGAAATGTATCTGCATTTACTTTCATCAGGGCGGCTGTTTAAAATGACTAACAATATGTGCATGATGGTACACTCATAGTGACTATTGACGTGCTGTAGTGGGTTGTTATTTTGGCAGCTAAACTTTCCTGGCCAAGGTTCCAATGTTCGTGTATCTGGTAGGCCTTAACAATGATAACTTTATATATGACAATTATTTCAAGTCATGTGTGGACACAACATATGATATTCGAATTATTACGGTCTCATTAAATGTATGTTCTTTGTTTTCCCATCTTCAAACAAGTTTGTCAATATGACCCAAATCTTGGGTTTAAGGATATTAATCACTAATGTAAGTTTACTCAGCCTGATTAGTTTGTTCAGGTACAGGTAGTAATTGCTCTGGATGTTTGTACAACAAATTGCTTTGTGTATCTTAACTAAAGTCTAGAGCCATCTCCCGTGATTACCTTGAAGATACACTTGACTATTTAATAGATTCCAATGATAGGTATATTGTCCTTTGATGTATAGCAAAATATAGTCCTATATTATCAGTGCTCTTTTACATATTAGTTAGGAGTCAAGATACCCAATCCAAATCCTGTTACTGGCCCAGTACTTGCTTAGGCTTTATGTATAAAATTTGTATGTACAGTTATTTTCATTTTATGACCAAATAAATATAAAAATTGGGGCACAGTCTTACCAAAGGAATTTAGTTTACATAGCAGTACAAATGCCTGAACCGACAGAATGCTATTATGCAAAGTACCTCAGGTTCTTTCAGCCTCACTCCTGGCAGAGAATTGTGGCACTTCTCGGATTTACTAACATACATTAAGAAAAGGAACAGTTTGAGTATTTTGTATACCTTTCAAGGCCATTCTTTATTGCATTTTCATTGTCATTGTCTCTCTCTCTCTCTCTCTCTCTCTCTCTCTCTCTCTCTCTCTCTCTCTCTCTCTCTCTCTCTCTCTCTCTCTCTCTCTGACCAAGGCAGTTAATCACAATAACCTACAGGTCTCATCACGCTCCCCATTCTTCTCGACCTTATTACTCTCTCACAAAAATGATTACAACGGTTTTTTAATCGCCTCAGACCCTGAGTGAATCAAATTTAGCTTTAAGATAGTTAACTGAGTAAAGATAAATTATATATCAAAATCAAGTCATCATGTATGGTATATATATATATATATATATATATATATATATATATATATATATATATATATATATATATATATATATATATATATATTATGTACTATATATATATATATATATATATATATATATCCAAAATATACAGTATGTTAATGCCTTGTATAATTTTGTCCTAATATTATAAGTGTAAAACAATCAATTTCAAGATATACTGTGGTAAACTATCAATGGAAGTCAAATATTACTAAGCTATAATGAATCAAATAAATAAATCTAAATGAAAACTACTCCATATCTAAATTGAATTCAATCTGAAACAAGCTAATTTATATCCAAAGGTCTCACATAATACATTTATATATAGGGTAAGGTTATAAGGGTTAATATTAGCCAGGAATTAACTCACCAATAGTTCCACGTGGCAATGAGGCAAGGGAACGTTTTACCCAATATGGTGGTGGACAATGGGGATCGAGACTTCGGTCCCGAGACACGAGTCAAGTTAAAGAAAGAATATATGATTACATGGGAATGGACATGAATATTATGCTTATCTGTCAGTCAGTCATGGCGTCGATGAGAGCGTCGTGATGGTGTAGCTGTGTGTATTGCTGTATGTGTATTGTGATTAGAGGCACAAAAGCACGATCAACTAAGGGCGGAAAATTAGATGTTAACTGGTTGGTGTTCGTGAAGGCTCTGGTGTTCCTCGAAGGCACACCTTGCTGCCTTGGCAAAACGCCAGGAGCCCAAATTATCGTACCGCATCTAGGTTGCTCTATACGATAAATTATATTAATATTCTGACATACGGAGCCTTGTATGTTAATTTAAGAGTTAGAATTAGAGTTGAAGGAGCCAAACTACCCAAACGGTGAAGCAGACTAGCGAGCGAACGAGCGAGTGGGCAAACCAGCTCGCCCCATACCAGCAAACTAGCCTTCACACCTGCGTGCGACAACCTCGATGACCGATGCTATGACGTATGATCGACGCCAGGAGCTGTGAGTGGACCAGGCACCTGTTATGCGACTCGAGGAGCTATGATTGGAGCAGGCACCAACCCCCGCCTCCTGATTCGTTCCTACACCATCATTGTTTGGTATATAAGACCCGAGTTGTGGGCATTCAAATCAGTCTCATTTGGAGTTGGGGAAGGTGAACTTGCAGCTGGAGGAAGACGGGGTGAAGTATTTTAATGGGATTGTGACTGTCGGTCAGATTATATATGTGTGTGTTAAGTGTGTTCGGTGTAAACACTTACGTTATGTTGGTTAGTGAGATATGTGATTGGGAATTAACGTGAACGCTACTATTATGTGTTAAACTATTTGATTGCGAATTAACGTTAACGCTACTATTATGTACGTAACTATTTGATTGGGAATTAACGTTAACGCTATTATTATGTACTTAACTATTTTAGTTGACTAACTTGTGGACTAAAGCAACTCTTTAAGTAATTGGGTTATGATGAAAGTAATACTATTGTTTTATATTAACCCGTGGAGCCCCGGCTAGTTTTGTAATGTTTGCGCACCAGAACCCGGCCGGTTTTCAAAAAATGGTTTTATTCCAGAAACAATAGCGAATGGGTTAGGAATGAAGGAAAAACCACGAAAAATCGCTCAAAAAGCTTAAAAATGGTCCTACAGAGCCCCCGAAAATGGATTTTACAAGAGTAAAAAATTGAAGGCAATTATCCCAAAAAACCAGGTTATTGTGCGCTCGCGCGCACGCACGTGGACTTTGAGAGTTTTCAACCATCGGCACGGTTGCGTGGGATACGTACACAGTTCCCATACAAATCTGAGCCCTCTTGAGTGGCTACACCTGAGGTCACGGTCGGCGCAATTAGGGTGACGCGCCAGGCGCGTCTCTGGGGCTGTGCGTTACATACATCGCCGACGCGTCAGGCGCGTCGCTGGGGCTGTACGGGTTAATACTTACGAGTTCTTTCATTTTCTTTGAATTAAGCTTACATTGCTTAACGGTGCTTAGTACGGTGATGCTATTGTCTCGTATTAGTAATATCGCCTTAGACTAACATGGCTGTGATAATATTACTTCTAGTGATTTTCCTAAGCTGAAGAAAATTCTTTTGCTTCAAAATATTATATTTTGCTTTTCATATTATTTGAGTGAGACCTGAATCGAATCTATGAAGCGATCCTGTAACTTTATTTACTCATAATCAAAACCTCAATGTTACGTGGTTAAGAAATACATTTAACTAATTATTAAATATATATCTAACTTTTTATGTGACTTTGATATTACTCCTGATGATAATAATAATATAATCCTATTAACGTAAGACAAGAACCAAGAATAATTACATTAAATATAAATAAAAGGACATATAAGAAAACTATCAATTCATTTCAAAAAGGGTAAGAGACAGAAATATTCTTACTTTAATGTTTATCGTTCAAGACTGTTTATAGAATTAATAGTCCTTCTTTAGATATACTTCTTCGGTTCATAACCATAGCCTACTAAGCTTCGGTTAAATAATAATTCTTTATAAATACTACATGACTTTAATTAGTTTCAGTATTTTTCATAATTAAAGAGTATCAGTCAATAAAGGATATTAAGTCCTAAGATCCAAAAGGAAAGGAAGCAACAACAGGAAATTATTTTATTAGATTTTACTTTTGTTTTGCCTTCAGCTGACTGATACCTTAATATATATCTCTGTGCTATCTAGATTCATCAAGTTAACCACTTGAGGATCAAGATACGTAACAATATGCACGATAAATTCATATATACTACATAAGACCATGGCAATATTGCTTAATAGAATATTAGGCCTTTTATAACTTAACTTATTTACAATCTTATAATATACGATCTACTCGTCCTACGTCGTGCTGTAGGAGCAATCGTGACGTCACAGAGACATACGAGATCACAAAAGAGTCATATTCTATCGTATTTATACGAAACACTCCCCCCACAAAATAGACCTGATCCCCACCTTAAACTTAAAGTTGCCAGAGGCTATCTTCTGACGCCACAAGTCGACGGCGCCAGCAGCAGCGCGTCTAGGACGCATCCCGGTCCGAGAATGATCACCATCAGTAAGAGGTGAGTCGTTCCTTTGAGAATCCTCGGACCCAGCAATAACAGGTGGAGCATCAGATTGCAATGCGGAATCGAGCTCCAAAGCGTACAAACGTGCGATAGGACAAATAGTAGTTCCAGTGGCTGTCTTCAATAGCGCCACCCGCTCTACAGAGTCTGCCCCCTTGTATACCTCCAACACGCGGCCCAATTTCCAGTATAAACGAGGACTATCTTCTTTAACCCTTAATTAGCGGCGAGCAACATAAGTCGGGTTAAATAAAGCTGGACTATGTGGCGGCGCTCGACATAGGTCGTGTGGCAATTTCAGCACGTAATGTTGCTGAGAGAGAGAGACAAGTGGTGGCAGGAGAGTAGCGAGCGTATGACTGCTCCAGACCACCGCGGCGAACCTACTGACACGAATCCCACCTCCTCCCTCCCTCTCTCACTCGCTATATACGGAATTGTATGGGGAAAGTGCCTAATTACATGCTTTTTGCACTCGCGTTGCACGGTTATTGCAAGAAAACTAGCCATCATAAAAGGATCGTTATGGTGTCATTCGAAAGCTCTGTTTATGCCCTTTCAGGGATAGATACTTGTTTTACGTTCTGGGTCTTATTTAGGCATGAAAATGATCACGTAAACAGCCCTATTTTGGCTAAAAACACCCCGCTGGGCGGTACATATAAATAAACCGCATAGGCCGCTCGTAAGGTGTTAACCCTGTCCGACATATGACGCGATTTTGAGCCTATTGGGGATACTTTAAAGCCTTTGTTACCATCAGGGGTATTTAGAAACCTTTAGTTTAGTTACTTCAACCTCTGCAGTTGTCTTTGAGTTAGCTGTGGGCAGAAAACTAATTATGGAGAGGTAATTATAAGAGTGAGAGAACTCTATTTCTTATTGCTAATCTGGCAACCTCTGCCTCATATGTGCGTGAAAGGGTTAATTAAAACAACTTCACCAACTGTAGGTGCCGTTGGTCTACCAGAGGGAGTAACACTCCTTTCACTCAATGCTAGCAGATATTCACTAATCCACCGTTTCCTAAAATCCTCTATTATCCTGGATATATACTGGTATCTCTTAGACACCGCTACCTCAGAGTACAACGAGGGATCCTCTAACTCTACTATGGACTGAAAATCAGATGGAAACGCAGTCAATGGTTTTCCATATAGCAAGTGAGCTAGCATTAATGGTAGTGGTTCTTGCAGGTCGGTGTACACATATGTAAGCGGGCGATCATTCACGACTGCCTCTATCTCTGTGAGGACTGTCGTCAACTCACTCTTCTTTAATAGAGTACGTCCTACAACCGCTCTGAGTCCTGACTTTACTATGCCGACACATCGTTCCCACATTCCACCAAACCAAGGTGACTTAACTGGAATGAACCTCCATTCGCACTTCTCTCCCAAAAAAGTGATGATAGTAGGATCACTACTCATATCCTTTAGATATTTTGATGCTTGGACATAAGTGGGAGCATTGTCGCTAAGACTGAGTTGAGGGAATGAACGACGGGCACAAAACCGTCTGAACGCCAGCATAAATTCTTCGCTAAACATATTATCACATAGTTCTAGGTGTACCGCTCGAGACGTTGCACAGGTAAACAATAATATATAAACCTTCTCATGCTCCCTCGTCTTCAATGCCCCTGTGTAATCTAATCCTACCGCTTGGAAAGGTTCTACGTGCTTTACACGGCATTCAGGTAGGGGTGGAGCTGGTCCAGTTGCATATGGTTTACCTTTTAGTCTCTGGCATATTACACACTTTCTTACTACGCGTCGAGCTACTTGTCGAACTCTGGGTATCCACCATGTGAGACGTAAATTTGATATAATATGATATACCCCGTAGTGTTTTACTTCCCTATGTGCACGTATGATCAATAGATCAGTAACGTGATGTCATGTTGGCATAAGTATAGGGCGGTTTGTGCCGTCTGGTACACCCGACCACTTCAGGCGACCCTCACACCTGATGAGGCCATTGTCTAGGTGCAACCTTAGTTGACGCACTATATTAGGCATTAATGTCTTATTCGAGCTTTTCAAGGATTCTAATTCATTGGAAAAGGTTTCCACTTGAACCCATTTGATCAAAGTTACCTCAGCTGCTTTAAATTCACGAGCATCAATGTTGTGACCCGTGTTGCAGAGTTGGCCCGTTACTTTAAGCTTGAGATTGGATACATATCGCAATACCCAGGCTACAACTCTGACTAATTTATTATAGTCACCAAATCTTGCCCACTTTATGATAGGACCCGGTGGCTCATTTGGTTGGGCTGTAACTGCCACTGTTTCCAGTGGCAGAAGTCCCTCACCAACAGCATGCCATATCGTCCATTCACTTTCATGGAGCAGCCACTTTGGACCATGCCACCACAATTCGGACTTCACTAGCTGGCTAGCCATTATACCCCTAGTTATGAGATCACTAGGGTTTTCCTTTGTATTTACATAATGATAAGCAACATCTGGCAAAAGGGCTCTAATCTCATCTACCCTATTCCGCACATAAACTGGCAGAGACTTCTTGCTATGTATCCAGTTGAGTGCGACCTGACTATCGCATCAAACGTGAACGATTTCAATATTTAATTCGCTCTCGTATGCTGCGCGTACATGTTGCACCAGACGTGCTAATAGCAGCATGGCAGTCAATTCCATTTTAGGGATAGTTACCTTTTTAACCGGGGCTACCTTGGCCCGAGCTGTAACTAAATGTGCCCCAAATGAAGTAACGACATATATGGCTACCCCGTATGCCGTGGCGCTAGCATCGCAAAACGTGTGTAACGTAATGTCACCGACACCGCCACTTTACGAGGTATAGGTTTAGTACATAGGATGGCATATTCATTCAACAACAATGTCCCTTGGTCATTCAGGTCCTCGGGCAAACTGTCATCCCATCCTATTTTACGTCTCCAAACTTCCTGCATTAGAATCCTAGCTCTTATGGTAACGGCTAATGCTAGACCCAAAGGATCAAAAAATTGCGCAACTTTGCTCAACAGACTTCATTTGGTGTGCGCTCCTGTCTGCTGAGCAAAAGACCTTGTTTGAAAAGTTAGTATGTCATGTTTAGGTTGCCAGATCATCCCCAAATTTCTGGACTTTTCCTGGTTAAGAGATGCCATACCGTCCACCTGTATCAAACTCTGAAGATCTTCACTATTAGTAACCCACTCGCGGAGAAATAGATGTGCATCCGCAAACAATCTGCGTGCCTGCCAGTATGTATATAACAAATCATCCTGACTATCGCTAGAACCCTGCAAATCGTCAATATATAATCCGCGAGATAGTTTACTTGTGTCCTCATGAGCGTCAGCTAGATGTTTTCTGATTGTGGCATTTAACATATACTGTGAGCACGTGGCCCCAAAGAGTACAACCCGAAAACGGTATATTATGATTGGACTTTCAGAGTCGCTAATGTCGCTGAACCAAAGAAAGCGGGTAACATCTCTATCTTCCCCCTTTAGCTTGACCATCAAGAATGCTTTCTCGATGTCACTGGTATAGGCGTACTTCCCCAGCCTAAACCGCAATACATGTTGGGACAGGTCCGACACCATGGACGGACCTGTCAACAGGCAGTCATTTAGAATGGGTTGTTGACCTTGGTGGGCAGAACAGTCATACAACACCCGTATTGGTGTGGTGACGCTGTCTTTCCTTACCCCATGATGGGCCAGATAGTGAACCCTACCCTTCTTAAACAGTTCCTTGACATAGACTCTCTCAATAAAGCCCCTATCCTCATAACTCCGAAATACATTGTCAGACGCTTGGCGCGTGCTCGGTTCGTTAGACAATTTACGCTGCAATGCGCGCAAGCGACCTAATGCCAAACCATAGTTGGTAGGCAGGCTTATCTCACTGTTCTTCCAGGGTAAACTAACTTTATATTGCTTGTCTGAGGCACAGTATCACACAGACTCGTCAAACCTTTGTAGCGCAACTTCCGAGTCATAATCAGTCTCCATAGGATTAATGCCTATGTGATCCAATCTCCACAGTCGTTCCAGGTCGAACTCGGCAGCCATCTTAGGGTCACTAGGTTGGGAATCCTCCCTTCCCAACTCCTCTGCTGCGGTTACATTGACTCTATATATAGAGACCGTGTCGACCAGGACCTTTGACTGTGTAGTATGCACCTTTCCGCTCATGCAATATCCAAATTTAGTGGGGATTAAACTTACACCACACATATTTTTAAATCCAGGGTATACTACTTCATAATAATGATCCACACCAACTAGAACATGCACCTCACTCTGATTTCCCATGGGATCTGACAAGTTAACCCCTTTGCTACGTAATGCGTGTTCCACCTTCTTCACACCCACAGATACATATTCTGGTAGGGTGTCTACTACGATACAAGTCATAAAGTACCGGTTTTTACGGTAGAAATATGAAATCTCCGCTATCTCATAGTCTTGCTTATCAGTAACCCCTGTGAAGCCCTGTAATCGAAGAGTCTCAGCCCCTACGATTCGGTGCTTCAGTCCCACTAGTACGGACCTCTTTATAAAGGAACGTTGAGACCCTTGATCTAGAAGTACTCGACAAACTTTGTTACTGTCATTACCTTCCATGGGAATCTGTATTGTGGGCAATATAGTGGTGTCTTGTGTGCTACCTAGTGTCACAGTTGTAGTACCCTCTGTTTTGACGTCTTTGACTTTATCTGCTGTAGGACACAACTTATCAAAGTGATGTCCTTTGCAGTGGCGACAGGGCCTTAAATATGTAGCAGTACATTGTCCCTTCTTACCATGTTCCCCACCTAGACAACCCACACATAGCTTCAATCTTTTCGCCTGTGCTAGTTTTGTCTCATTTGTTGGGTATTTTACACAGAAACTCCATTTATGTTTGTTGTTACATAGCTTACATAGAATCTGAGCAGGTTTCTTATACGCACCCTCTTTCTTTTCTTTTGTCCCCACTGTCATGCTTACTGTTCCCCTCTTCTCCACATTCTCACTCCCTCCCGACTCATACATTCTCCCTTTGTTCAACTGTAGATTATTGATTTCCTTACTGAACTGAGTTTTGAACTCCCCCAGCTCAAATGATCTTACCTTATCAAGTATTGCCATAGGAAGCTTCTGACGCAAGATAATGACTATCATTTCCTGCGTGGTACGCCCTAGGGTGTCTAGCGATCGAGTATGGCACTCCATATTTGCCCTGAAGTTTGTCAACACCTCAACCTTATACTGTGGTTCTGCGAGCCTTAACAAGGCAACGACATGGGCCATCTTCAACTGCTCTTTATCCCCGTATGTGGACTCTAATAAGTGTACCGCTTCAAGATAACTACCACCCACTACTGCAAAACCCTCTATTAAATGTAAGGCCTCTCCTTCCATTTGTCCCTTCAGATAGTGAAACTTGCGGACATTATCCAAAGAGGATTCATGAACCGTAGATCGAAATACGTCCCAAAAAGCTAACCACTCAGTCAACTTGCCCCCAAATGTCGGAAGATTGAGCTTTGGGAGGTGTACAGTATGTTTTGGGTCAGCCCTTCTATGGGCCTCATTATCGCCTCCCTTCTTACTTGCGACAGCACGCTGTAATATGTACTTCGCTCTAAAGACAGGTTCGTCATAGAGGGCGCGATTATCACACTCTGTAACTATCTCTTCCTCCTCTGTCATGTCAGCCACAATCACCTCACTCAGAGCCGTAATACGACCGTGGGTAGCTTGGACGTTTTCTAATCTAGTCTCCAATTCCTCTAGTTCGGCAGTAGTGATCAAAGTGTTGACGTCCACGATTAGCCTATTTAATACTCCCCGAAGTCCCGCCATTTGATTTTTAGGGGCTTTGATCAGCACCCCACTAGACGGTGTCTCTTTATTGTCTTTATTCATTTTGCATGTGAGCCTATAGGCTATGTATCTAAATGTTACGTTACAAAGACAACGGCCAAATAATAGTCTAAGTAAGAGACGCCGACCGGCGGACTTCTATGTTATAGAGAAAAAATAGTACACTAAATAGCAATACCTACTAATGGATCATATTGAACAAGAAAAAATGTTAGGTCAGGTCATATGTCACAGGAAGTCTGAAACGGAAAAGAAAATTATTGGGGAAAGATGATGGGTGGGATGCAGAACTTAGGCAGGCGCAATGATACAACCCTGCATTCCGGCTCTAAACATCGCTTGGCTAGCCTTGCCAGTTTATCATAGAGTTGTTCCTGCATCCTGTTATATGTCCCCTTGTTCATTGCCTTAAAATCCCTTACTGGTAGCTAATTCCTGAGGTCTGGGCACCAATGTGGTAAACTATCAATGGAAGTTAAATATTACTAAGCTATAATGAATCAAATAAATCAATCTAAATGAAAACTACTCCATATCTAAATTGAATTCAATCTGAAACAAGCTAATTCATATCCAAAGGTCTCACATAATAAATTTATATAAAGGGTAAGGTTATAAGGGTTAATATTAGCCAGGAATTAACTCACCAATAGTTCCACGTGGCAATGAGGCAAGGGAGAACGTTTTACCCAATATGGCGGTGGACAATGGGGATCGAGACTTCGGTCCGAGACACGAGTCAAGTTAAAGAAAGAATAAATGATTACATGGGAATGGACATGAATATTATGCTTATATGTCAGTCAGTCATGGCGTCGATGAGAGCGTCGTGATGGTGTAGCTGTGTGTATTGCTGTATGTGTATTGTGATTAGAGGCACAAAAGCACGATCAACTAAGGGCGGAAAATTAGATGTTAACTGGTTGGTGTTCGTGAAGGCTCTGGTGTTCCTCGAAGGCACACCTTGCTGCCTTGGCAAAACGCCAGGAGCCCAAATTATCGTACCGCATCTAGGTTGCTCTATACGACAAATTATATTAATATATACGATAAATTCATATATACTACATAAGACCATGGCAATATTGCTTAATAGCATATTAGGCCTTTTATAACTTAACTTATTTACAATCTTATAATATACGAGCTACTCGTCCTACGTCGTGCTGTAGGAGCAATCGTGACGTCACAGAGACATAGGAGATCACAAAAGAGTCATATTCTATAGTATTTATACGATATATACTTTCTACTTCAATTGATTTGTGTTTATAATGAATATGATTTATATTGTCTACCGACAATCATTATTTAACAAAATGGTAGCAAGACAAAATATGATATTACAAATTTTTTTGGTTTCAATCCTGCAAGTTTATATTTTCAAATATTTCCAATTACGACGGTACAACATGATTGTTGGTAATTACGACGGTACAACATGATAGTTGGTAATTACGACGGTACAACATGATAGTTGGTAATTACGACGGTACAACATGATAGTTGGTAATTACGACGGTACAACATGATAGTTGGTAATTACGACGGTACAACATGATAGTTGGTAATTACGACGGTACAACATGATAGTTGGTAATTACGACGGTACAACATGATAGTTGGTAATTACGACGGTACAACATGATAGTTGGTAATTACGACGGTACAACATGATAGTTGGTAATAAATTAGTTTTGAAAAATTGGCATAATGAATAGGGACACCATTTGAAGAGCAACACATTATTTACAATGTTGCACACATAGCTTCTTCAGGTTATTTTAGTGTCCTTACGGCCTATGTTTTTGTATACCTGGTAGTAAATAGCATCATGGTAGTTAGTGGACATTTGTGACGTCCCGTCTGGGTAAATGTAGCCTGGATAACATGCAGTAGCCCCTGTGTACCAGGCTATTTAGATAACTCACTGGAGGGACCCATCACAAGATCTAAAGGGCAATGTTATGGAGACTATTGTCTTAGCCAAGACCAGCTTAATGTACCCCCGCCATACTTATACTTACTTTAACCACAGGCACCTGAGTAGATGCTTGTGTTTCTATACAGGTATCTATATGTATATGTATATATATTACAGTATACAGTATATACATATACATACCTGTATAGAAGCACAAACATCTATCTTTGAAAGTATTGGATTATTTATTGTAAGTCAACTACAGTTATAACGGTAATGTATAACACGAACTAAATTTATATTCCTAAGTAATTACAGTAGTAATTCAGAATAACAAAATAAAATCACTACACAATTATTATGTTCTCTCCACCAACAAATTTTACTATTATTATTAATATTAAAATATCTACTTCAGATCATCAGAACAATACATTTTATCATTGCATCACTGGACATTCGTAATATCATCGCCTCATTTTTTCCTGGAGCCCACACCATCACCACCCCTGCCAATCATCCCAGTATAATTAGGCTTCTCAAATATTGATCCAGTGGGTCTGGGGCGAGACAGGTCGAGGGTCTAAAGTTATTAATGTTGGAGGGAAGGAAGGTGCTGTAGTCCAGTAAACCTAGCAATCATTTAACTGGACCTAGAACAAATTGTAATAGAAACCCTGTAATAGGTTTTTTGGCTTTAACTTGTTTATTAGGTCCCTCTGATGAACATATAAAAAGTCTCCAACTTTTGGACACCGGGAAAGTGGTTAATTTGCATAAATTCAAGATGGCCGCCGTCCAAAGCTTCAATTTACAGATAACTTTTTTCTGGTTGCTCCTAGACCCTATAAATGTATTACAAACAACGTTTTTTGGCTTTAACTTGTTTATTAGGTCCCTCTGATGAACATATAAAAAGTCTCCAACTTTTGGACACCTGGAAAGTGGTTAATTTACAGCCGAAAAACCTTACAGACAGGCTGAACTGTCTCTTTCACAAGGGGTGACACAGGCACTTTGTGCTTGTATGGGTTTTTTGACCTGTTGTCCCTCTTTTTTATAAAAAAAAAAAAAAAAAAACATGACGTAGTATGACGTCATTCAGAGCCAATTATGTAATTCATGATAGGAGTTCGTATTCACTTGGATCATCGGTGCTTGCATCAAAGTTGCTATTTTGACAGAGTCCTTTACATTGACCACATGCACTGGAACATTCAAGCTCATTCCGTTTGCAACTACAGCGTTGAGTGTCACAGTTCCCCTTACACTGACATCTGACCAATTTCAGTAGTGAATCAGGAGCCACTGGCGAATCCATCGTCTTCGGTTCAAGCTGTCCCTTCCGCAGACACCAGCCCCATTTCTCGGGGTCCACACAGTTCCCCATCCATTCCTGGACCTGACAATAAACTCGGAACGAGTGGTATTTGGCTGCATCGGTTGTTGGGGGAAGGCTGTGAACTTCAACGGTAGTTGAACTTTTTGCCACCTTGTTGCAAAACTTTGTCTTTCGCAGTCCGTCAAGGGTGTCATTTCCTTTTCCCCCGTACAAATAAACCAAGGCCTTTTCACCAGCTGATGATATCGCGTCTTTACTTCCACTTTGGCAACAGAATGCTTCTATACATTTCAAGAAACCGTTGTCTTCCCTCACTTTCCTCAAGGCAGCCCCTTTACCAATACCATACAGTCGTGAGGTTGTGTCACATCCACAGAGTGCATGGACAACTGGCAGGACACGACAGATGCTTTCACCGAGAGCTTCTGCTACTGAGTTAATATGCCAACATTTCCCACCTTCCTTGCTCGACTTGAAGTACAAATCATTCATCCCTCGTTCCGCATAATGACACAACAGCACCAACAAGTCTGTGTCCTCACCTATCACATATGTCACGGTTTCCCTTGCATGCTCAATTCCTTCTTCGCAATCATGACATCTGCATCTGCTGGCGCATTGACACAGTCAATTCCATTTGCCTTGAATGTTTCACACAATAAGTCAATGAAGTTTTGCTTATTGTCCGAGTTTGACAAGAAGTTTTCCTTTTTTGACCGAAGGGGCATGGTTGGAGTGAACATCACCTTTTGACCAAAGACTCCTTTTGATCGTCGATTGTGTGTCATGTCCTTGGTAGTAGGTCCTGATTTATAACCGTCGAATACAACCACCGGGTTGAGAAAGTTTTTGGAAACATGCTTCATGTACATGCTTGCAATGTCCTCAAATGTGTCACCCTTCTTCCATGGAATCCTTTGCAATAAGGAACCACCATCCAGAACATGGGTCACAGTCCTTTCTTCCTCAAATGATTCCAATGATGACTTGGGAACAACAGCAGCTATCTCATCTCCTAGCTGTGGTTTATTGGCTTCCCTGAGCCTCCCCCACTTATCGAACAGAGCAGTAGGGTAGCTAGACAACTCATACGCAAAGACCTCTTCAACACCTAAGTCCCTGTTATTAGCAAAGATGAGGAGCCTCTGGAAAAGGAGCTGTGGGTCGATTGGTACTTTTTCAGCACTGATTGTAACCTTTGCACCCAACGACTCAACTTGATCTTTCTTCCTAAATGAAAAGTCAAAAGCATTGCTACCTTCCATCTTCTGCACAATGTTCATACCAACCTTATACAGTAAATGAGGATTGGCCGAGGCTGGTCCTGTCACACCGTTGGCAATATTCCTGAGTTCATTTGATTCTTGAAATCGATCATAATCCTTGAAGAATGCGAGAACCTTCTCTGTGTCCTTCCTATCTCGTTCACGCCTTGCTTCAGTAATTTCTTTGTGCTGCTCAGAGGTGTGGAAATGCTTCCCTGTCAGTTCTTGCATAACTTCACTCACCTCAGCGCAGGCTGGCATAGCAAGTAACCAGCGCAGGCGTTGCGTTTCCTCCATGCCCCTACCACGTGTCAATCCACCATTCGTTTTCAAAGAGCGCATCAAAACCTGCTCTATAACCAAGTCGCTTGGCAGTCCTGCCCACAGCCGATCACTTCGGCGGATCACAAATAGACCGGAGTTCAATTGACAGAACATGTCTGGGTTGAGCTGCTCAGTTCAATCATGTCTTGAATGTACACATGGGCTGACTTGGCATAATTGTTATGACCACACGCTGCAAAGTACGGCAACATCTCCTGGAGTGTTCCGAGGTACAGTAGGAAATCGCCCATTCTCAGTGCCCTCAGGAAGCGACGCAGCAGGTCAATCATGTCCATGTATTGAATCCATAGCTTTCCCATCTTATGCTCTGCTAAGGAGCTCTTCTCAGCTTTAAGTTTTTCAGAAATTCTGTTGAAAACGTCTTTACTGCAGACTTCATCCGGTGAAACGTCTTCACGCAACAGCTTATCCAAAAGATCTGCAGCCTCCTGGAAGTCCTTGCATGAAACAAGAAACAACATGATGGGATTAGTATAGGCCTAGGCAAAATGTAATAGACAATAATGTGCAGTAAAGGTAGGGCTTGACCTAGAACAAATTGCAATAGAAGGTTTTTTGGCTGTAAGGTTTTTTGGCTGTAAATTAACCACTTTCCAGGTGTCCAAAAGTTGGAGACTTTTTATATGTTCATCAGAGGGACCTAATAAACAAGTTAAAGCCAAAAAACGTTGTTTGTAATACATTTATAGGGTCTAGGAGCAACCAGAAAAAAGTTATCTGTAAATTGAAGCTTTGGACGGCGGCCATCTTGAATTTATGCAAATTAACCACTTTCCCGGTGTCCAAAAGTTGGAGACTTTTTATATGTTCATCAGAGGGACCTAATAAACAAGTTAAAGCCAAAAAACCTTCTATTACAATTTGTTCTAAGTCCAGCCCTACTTTGACTGGTCTACTGGCTGAGGCAGGTAAAGGGATCAATGGTATATATAATTAAGTATTTAAGACATTCACCTGCATATTTGTCGACGTACAGGATATAAAATACAGTATATATTATATATCAAATGTAGATGTTCGATGTAATGATATCACATAGTGTATGTGTTGATATATGTTTAAGCTATTTATATATTGATGGAAGACAAAATATGTTAATTATCGGAATATTTTGGGTCATAAGTTAATTTCCCGGAGGTTGTTTTTAAACAAGAAGTAAAGTAACCTGTGGGTGGCTGGCTAGGGCATAATTATATACCTAGTCATCAGATGGTAGATTATGTTACATGTTTACACTAACGAGGATAACAGGTTGACTATTACTGTATGTAACATTATAAACTAAGTCATTGGGGCTACAGTCAAAATAGGAAAGTTGCAACACCATATTGTGAATGGTTTTAGTCGGTATTAATACCCGATGCTCTAAAATATGAATCGTAAACTAATACATTGTTTACCAATACGTTGCAGGATATATAGAATATGATGGTGTATTCCATGATATGGCGTTTTCCATATTTTAAGGTTAATTAAGCCTCTTCAATTTTGACTTAGTCATATTTACAAGTTATATCCATATTCATTAAAAAAAACACACACGCACAAAGAGAGAGAGAGAGAGAGAGAGTATTAACAATGTTACGTTGATATGTACACCTGATACTGACAACATACAACCAAAGGGGTCCATGTATCACCAATGGTATACCTGTTTGGTTAATTACAGGTAAATATATACAACAAAAGATCACGGGGGACAGAGTTGGATGGTTGTGCAGGAAACACAATTTAACAAATGCCACAGAAAGTTAAATATATTACACAAACTTATCCCACATATTGTGTGTTGATCCTTATATTAGTAATGTTACTGTAGATACATGGATACACATCAAAGTATATATATACTGTATATATACTGTATATTTGTCCGAGTTTTCAAACTGGTGACAATGTTGTCGAGTTATCCGGTCACCAGTCTGGTCACGTCTGGACTCACTCGGGAAGGTATATCAATCCAAAGCCGGGATAAAAGTACCCGACATGAAATTGACACATTAAAATCAACACCAGCGCTGGTACAAACATCTTTATTTTGGTAACGTTTCGGTTTAAGCATAAACCATCTTCAGACCTGAACTGAAATGAAATAAAAGCCTATATGAATGGCAGAGTAATTTTCTAATGTAAATATTCTTATTAATAATTAAATTTAACAAATCTAGAATAAAACTTAAAATTAATAGTTATAAAAATAATAACCTAATACATATTAGAACTAGTAAAGTGAAAGAATAAAATGAGAGACGAAGAAATATTATGTGAGCAATAAAAGGAGGGGGGGGGGGGGAGGGCGAAGTTAATAACAAATGTTTTCATATATATAAGAACTAACCCTTTACATATTAGAAACAGAGTAGAGGAGTGGAAGAGTCGTGCACACCCAGGCTGGGTTTATGTAACTGGGTGAGCAGGGTCTCCGACAGGAGTCGTGTGACTGTGTTTGGGGCAGTGGTGAGAATTGAAAAATCGGAGGGGTTTATGGGGTGATCAGATGATTCAGAGTGGTTTCGAATGGCAGAAAAGGAAGGATTTGAAAGAGGTCGGTTAGTTCTAAATGACCTACCCCGATGCTCCGAGATCCTGGCGGTGAGATGTCTCTTGGACTGACCAATATAAGTCTTATTGCATCGACTACATTTAAAGGAGTACACCACCGAGGACTGTAGAGAATCGGGGATTCGGTCTTTAATTTTAAAGAAGTGAGACAAAGTTTGGGGAGATTTGAATACCACTCTCAGTGATATTTGCGGGTAGTGTTCACGAATCAATTTAGCGACTTTATTTCGAATTGAATATGATTTGTTGCCTAGAAATGGGATAGTGAAATAAACAATGGCTTTCTGAGCTGTAATGATCGGAGTTGAGGAGGTTCTTAATTTATTTAGTTGCTTACCAATCAAGGTATTTGTGAAATTTATTGGAAAGCCATTTTAATTAAGTTTCAGTGTTTTACGTAAGAATTCAAATACGAGGTGGACGGACATGTAAGACGAACATATATGGCAGGCTCTGGTGACTAAAGTAATAATTAGATTTGTCTTATATTGTATGGGAATGCTAGAATTTAAATTTTGTTGTAAGTCCTGTAAAGGTTGGCTTTCTATATATAGAAGTACTAAATGAGCTATTCTGTTTTTCCACTAGAACATCTAAAAATGGCAATGTATTGTCAATTTATTGTATTATCTATATGGCCTCCCGAAAGTCCATAAACAAGACTGTCCACTTCGCCCAATTCTATCAGAAATGAACACATGTAATTATAATTTGGCCAAATATTTTGTACCAACATTAACTGACTTAACTTCTAATGAATTCACTGTGTTACAACTGGGGTTCAAATATATCAGGGCTCTTATTCATTGGACTAGTAATGGCATAAATGCTACAACGGAAAGCGCTAGCTCCAACCTCTGATGTATATTCCCAGTGAACAAAGAACACAAATACTCTACAGAGTTCTATATGCAATAATAGGCTATCAAACTCTCAATAAATGTGCGTCTACTCTAGGCTTAATGTTATGTGAAAACAGCCTATTACTACCTATAACCGAAGGTGCTTGGTTATGGTATGCAAAGTAAGGTGGTAAGAGAAGTTACAGCTTACGTTACTTTAATCAATAAATGTCAGGCACTCCTGCATGAAAGAAAGTGCACTACAGTCCTTCAACACTAACAAGGAATCTTCTTTAAATGTTAGATGCTATAAAGATGCTCGTATCGGATATGGAACCCAAAAAGGCAGGCAGCGGAACAATGCTCGTGCAGGCTATGCACACAAAAAGGCAGAATATATAATGCCGTCTGAGCCATGAATATCCTAAACACTACAACAATAATAATCGCCACGACAATGCAGTATTCCTATCAACAAAAAGAGCCTAAGTCGTTTGTGTCTCCATACATCAAACTAGGCTGCGAAATGCTTGTGTAATCATAAATGGGTATGCATAAAAAGAGTACTTGGTTTAATATACTTAATGTCTACTATGATTGATAAAGTCAAGCTAGAGTCAATGATACGAGATACTGGTGCGCATGGCATGCCGCATAGCCTAGTGCAAATCTCAAGTCTGTGCGTCAAATATTACGTTATAGGGAAGGGTAGCTCTCTTGAGAAACCTTAATACCGAAGTATTAAGCGTTCTCCTGGCGTACCTCAAAGACAAACAACGAGCTTAGAACAGTGCAGAATAGTATAGGCAAAAAGCCCTCATTCGTGCATGCTCTACTCTCAATGGCACACAGACTAGAATTTACTCAATCAACTCCAGTTCTCAGGTATGTCGTGCAGCTTTTTACCCACAGCCAGCACTCATAGAAAATAATACCTTATAATATCAGACCCCTAGTCTAGCATTATCTAATCCAGCAGAACACTAATTATTATAGGAAGCGGTACTAAACAATATGGATGCTAACCAATGCTTCGTGATCAACTTATCTTAACAACTAAACATACATAGGTTATATCAGACCTTAATGCACAATACAACTGGCCAGCATGAAGCTGATTTTGCAGAGTTAACCAGAGGGGATATAGTCTTAATAAAAGATGGTGAAAGATATGAAAAAAGAGAGAGGTAGGCAGAGGAAAAGATTCTCAGGTGCGGCTCGGGGGACAGGTAGCAAGGAAAAAAGATGGATGCGTTCTAGAAACCAGATCTGAGGGAGAGAGTGGCGAGGAACTGTATATATACTCGCACTAGCTCGAGGCGCGTGGGAAAAAAACGGTTACAAGTCCTCTAGCCACTAGCAAGGGAGCTAGCAGCATGGTAAGGACCTCTCTCAGCCAACCCCCACGAGGCAGCCAGCCGTGACGTCATCGAGCGGGACAAAAACACTGCGCGCTCCCTCTCACTCTGTTCTACTCTCTCTCTCTCTCCCAGATCCCATCATTACTAGTTAATGATAAAACATATACTTTACAATTAAATATATAAAGCCTTGACATGGGTGAAAACAAAGAGCCTTTCTGGACTGCCCATGACACGAGCTTTCATATGAAATAAAGCACACTCTAATACATAAACTGTAGCCCCATCCACTGCCCTGGCGATCCTAGCGAGTCACTGTAGGACAAGCCATGCGGTTCTAACGGAGTGGTTAACGTCACACCCCCCCCCCAAGATTTTTCTCAGAGGCCCCAAGGCTCACAAAAATCTGATGGTTAGAACCCATGCTATATCTCCACTTCCCATCACCCAGCGGCAGTAAAATATCTGGCACAGTTTTTCAACAAAACATTTTTCAAAATTATAACCCTCCCCAACACCATAGGTTAAATTATATGTAGTTATGCTCCTCAAGAGCGAGCTTCTCTAGCCCAGCATTCTGAGAGGAGTGCAACTCAGAATTACTGCTATAACATACTAAAAAAAAATCAACTATCAAAGAAAGAGTTTTTATTTGATTTTTATGTTTTTTAATTTGTTTATTTCGGCTGCACTATAGGGGCAAGCCTAGTTTTTTCTTCTATACCAAACGCTCAACTCCTGCTTTACGACCCAATACGCTGGGCTACAACCGCGAGCCAACAAGCACCAAGCGCAAAATACTATCCAAACTAAAGCAGGAGGCTACCCGTGTGTCAATCTACCCAGGATCATATACCCTTGAACGACCATCTGCAACCATGTTGTCACAACCGGCAATATGGCGTATGTCCAGGTTATATACCAGTAACCTTAGTGACCACCTGGTCAGCCTCATATTCCGATTGTGAAACTGGTACAAGAACTTGAGAGGGTGATGATCTGGGCAAACTACAACGACCGGACCATAGGCTGGAACACAGACCTCGAAATGCCTCAGAGCAAGTACAACCGCCAGCAGCTCCTCCTCGACAACAGAGCAGCTCTCCTGGGCCGAATTGTACTTCTCCGAGCAGAAACTAACAGGATGCTCCAGCCCATCATCGTCCTTTTCCACCAGGACGGCACCAGCCCCCACACCACTAGCCTCCGTTGCTAGTTGGAAAGGTAGGCTAAAGTCAGGGGCCCTGAGGATCGGGTGAGTGCACAACAGGTGTTTTACTCCTCTAAACACCTTCTCACACTCAGGCGCCCATTTGAACTTCTTATCCTTCCAGTTATCCTCCACCTGAGCTTGACTGTCCCGTTCTCCTTCTCCTCCTTGACTGCTAAACGTCATCACAGGCACAGTGAGAGGCTCAGGCGGGTGCCTCCCATACTCCTTCATGGGATTAACATGACATAACTGATTGCGCTTCCGTCTGTCTGGGGTTTCTACCAAGTAATCCAGGTCGGATAGCTCCTCAACCACCCTATAAGGACCAGCGTACTTCGCGGATAAGGGGTGACCTACAAGGGGCAGTAGAATCAACACCTCCTGACCCACGTGAAACTCCCTGAGTTCAACCTTGAGGTCGTACCTGTCCTTCCTGAGGGCCTGAGAGCTAGTCAAATTACGGCCAGCCAACTCCAGACTGCGCAACATCCGTTCACGGCTGTTGAGGACACACTTGAGCATAGAACAAGGTTTTTCTGCGCCCTCCCATACTTCTTCAACCATATGGAGAGGCCCTCTGACACGGTGTCCAAAGACAAGCTCATTAGGGCTGAATCCCAAACTCTCCCCAGGTACCTCCCGCACAGCACACAAAACACATGGCAGGCCAAGATCCCAATCCTTCCTACTCTCAAAGCAACAACAACGAAGCACAGATTTCAAGGCTGAGTGCCATCGCTTTAACACACCCTGGCTCTCCGGATGATACACAGATGACACAACCCCAACAATCCCATGCTGCGGCATTGCTTGAACCAAGAGGCTAGAAGTGAAGTTGGGTCCCTGGACTGACTGAATCCCCTGCGGGTAACCATACCGGGAAAAATACACTAGCAAGCTTCGGACCACCGTCTTCGCCGACCCATTTCTCATAGGGTACGCGTCAGGGTACCTTGTTGCCACATCTCCCGACTGTGCATCACTGTCCTCCTTCAACTCTTTCGTCTTTTTAAGCCCATCCTCTGCCTTTTTCACAACAGTTACTGGGTCTTCTTCAGACTCGATATTTGGTCCTAATAATGAGTCCCCGAGAAGGTCCGTTGACACTAAACTCTCAACCGCATCAACTTTCAACCCCTTCTCGGTACCCTTCCTCCGCTGATCTAAAGATTGTTGACCAGAATGTGACTCCCTGGATGCAAGATCTCCGGTGACAACACACGCCATAGGTTGCACCGGACACTTCTCAACCCACTCCTGCTCCTCCCTACTCACGTCGGCCGGCTTCTCGGCAACGACCAAGGGTGGAGCCTCAGAAGTAGGTCCCGCAAAGTCGTTGCCGAGAAGGAGGTCGACGCCCCCAACAGGTAACTTCTCCACAATTCCTACATCCAGGTCCCGAGTCACACCATCAACTTCCACCTTCATTCTTACAAGCGGGTATGACCTTGTCGCATTAACTCCCTGAACCACAACCACCCGCGCCGTATTGACAGGTTTACCAGTAAAATTTCTCAACAGTGTTTGCGATGCCCCAGTGTCACGCAAAATTCTCACCTCATGTCTTCTACCCCCCCACTCCACACAACCGAGTCCCCTGTGGTCACTATAGGCATCACGGACAGGGAATAAGCCTTCCGGATCCTTCTGCACTGGCAGTGTATTTACCTCGGAAGAAATGCCTCTAACAAACTCTGATGTCCTCTTGAACACTCCAATGCCGTGAGCAAAAGACACGGCTGCCGGAGGAGGTCGACTAGGGCACTCATTTGCCTTATGACCCTCCTGGTGGCAACTAAAACACATACATTTCGGTTTCGGCTTATACTGTGATGTAAAAGGCCCCTGACTTTTCACATACGGTATGGTGTAAGGTTTGGATTCAGTTTTAGTTTCATGGCTCTTCTGTTTAAATGTGTCATTGTTACGGGGAGGGGGAGGATAACGGTCCTTAGCACTTACATCGTACTTCCTTGAGGACCCGCAACCCCGAATCAACGACAGCCGTCGATCAGCCATTTCTGCTGCTTCGACTAGAGTTCTTGGGTTTTTCTCCTTTAAGTTCAAAGTTAGATCACCGCCCGTGCTCTTAAAGAACTGCTCCAACATCATTAACTGCTTAATTTCATCAAATGTTGTGACCTTCTCAGATCGGAGCCAGTTCCCCATAGCATCGGACAAGTCTCGGGCGTGTTCCAAAAAGGTGCTATCTCTTCCCTTAGTTACACCCCGGAACTTCAAACGGTACGTTTCTGGTTGCAGTTCGTAAGCCCTCAGGACAGCCTCCTTGAGATCCTCGTACACAATACATAACTCCAAAGGTAACGCATCGTAGGCTTTAAGACCCTTGCCTATTAATCTAGAGGATACAAGTGCTGCCCATTTATTCTCTGGCCACTGGTGTTCCTGGCACTTCTTCTCGAAGCGTGTGAAAAATTTTGTTACACCACTCTCATCAAACATCGGAACCAGTTTCAATAAGTGCGAGAGAGACTGCTCATGAACACGGTTACCAGCCCCAAGTCGCTGTCCCGTTGTCTCTACTCGCGACTTCTCTACGTCCCTGTCGGCACAGTACTTAGTCGACTCAGCTTGGATTTTTGCTAGCTCTATTTGCTGCTGAAGCTTACCTGCCCTTTGTTGCTGGTGACGTTTTCTCTCTTCTATCTTGGCTAATTCTATTTGCTGCTGAATCTTAGCTAATTCGAGCTGAAGCAATAATTCTGGAGATAACCCTTGAGGAGGTGAAGGTGCTATAGTCAAACTCAACTGAAATGAGCTCCAAGGAGGTCAAGGTCGCCCTATGCGGTGGTGCCAGATTTCTACCAAAACAAACCTTTTAGAAAACGGGAAACCAAGGAAAACCACATTTAGAAGGGAAACTTGAAATAAATGTAAAAGACGTTTTTATGTCTGGAAGGGTTATTGGTATTCTTGTATAAAAGTTACAGAAACGAAATAATAGGTAGGCTATATTTGTATATACCTATTTACATTGTACAGCATCTCCCTTGCCTGGCTATGAAGATGAGAGTAACTTTTGCGAGTTTTTCCTTCCATGGTGGTCGCGCTATGAATGAGGGTTAGTGACCGTCTGACCTGGATGATGTTGTTGTCGTAGTTTGAGGCCATTTAAAGCGTTGCCATTACTCGTATCCAGCTCTCTCTCTCTCTCTCTTTTGATGGGATTACATTGTGCTATATTGCATTTTGGAGATTGTGTATGTATGTGTGTGTTTGTGTGTGTATCTGTAGGGGTGTGTGTGAGTGCGTGCGTAGCCAACAGAACCACTTTGACATTACTTGGCAACGTCGCATATCCTACCACTCCTTCAATCTATTTATAGCTGTCCCCAGAAAAATGGCAGCATGTTCTAAATAGCGTGCCATATGTTGTATAAATTCCTTCTATATATCCTTAAAATTATGTTTCTTAACACCACATAACCTTTAAAAATTGTAATATAATATATATAGTCATAAAAGCTAAAATTAAGGTGTTAATAGCCTGAAAAACTAACATTTGTTGTTAAAGCTTTGAATATTTGACAACACCGCACAGGGCGAGGGACTCCACCTTGTAGCTCATTTCATAGGAGGATGACTATACAATGTTTGAAATTACCGGTGGTCCCCCCAGGGGCAACCCACCCTGCCAGTCACCACCCACCTGTGGAAGCGTACCCGGGGTCGGCAAACTACTGGGATGGCTGGGAGTCGAGTGTAGGGGAAGCATGGCCGAAGGGCTCTGAGCACTCAACCCATCTCGCTCACCAGTCACCCTGCCCAGTACACACGTTATCAAGTTATCCCTGGTCATGCTGCTAGTACCCGCATGACCGATAGCTGTGGCCAGGCATTGAAGACCGTACCGATTCACACCCACCAACCGCTCGGCAGTAACAGGCCATTGCAAAAACATCCTAGCATCCTCCTCACAGTTCACCTGATTAACCATATCATCATACTGCTGTTCCTCAGTTTCGACATTACGTACTGTGTCTCCATTCTCCTCTGATCCGGTATAAGACATGATGCTCAAAAAAATTTCCCACCTCAATATTCAGAAAAGAAGCACCCCAAACTCTTATACCTCAATATACACCCACAAATTCTCGGAAATACTCAATGCAACTATGTTGCAAAAAAAAAAAAATTATTCTTGCTGATCCCCACAAAATATTCCCCAAAACAACAAATGTTCCCTGCTAATAAATGTAGGTTCACCAAATCCTAGGTAAGGTCGCCATTTGTTGCGACTGGGGTTCAAATATATCAGGGCTCTTATTCATTGGACTAGTAATGGCATAAATGCTACAACGGAAAGCGCTAGCTCCAACCTCTGATGTATATTCCCAGTGAACAAAGAACACAAATACTCTACAGAGTTCTATATGCAATAATAGGCTATCAAACTCAATAAATGTGCGTCTACTCTAGGCTTAATGTTATGTGAAAACAGCCTATTACTACCTATAACCGAAGGTGCTTGGTTATGGTATGCAAAGTAAGGTGGTAAGAGAAGTTACAGCTTACGTTACTTTAATCAATAAATGTCAGGCACTCCTGCATGAAAGAAAGTGCACTAAAGTCCTTCAACACTAACAAGAAATCTTCTTTAAATGTTAGATGCTATAAAGATGCTCGTATCGGAAATGGAACCCAAAAAGGCAGGCAGCGGAACAATGCTCGTGCAGGCTATGCACACAAAAAGGCAGAATATATAATGCCGTCTGAGCCAAGAATATCCTAAACACTACAACAATAATAATCGCCACGACAATGCAGTATTCCTATCAACAAAAAGAGCCTAAGTCGTTTGTGTCTCCATACATCAAACTAGGCTGCGAAATGCTTGTGTAATCATAAATGGGTATGCATAAAAAGAGTACTTGGTTTAATATACTTAATGTCTACTATGATTGATAAAGTCTAGCTAGAGTCAATGATACGAGATACTGGTGCGCATGGCATGCCGCATAGCCTAGTGCAAATCTCAAGTCTGTGCGTCAAATATTACGTTATAGGGAAGGGTAGCTCTCTTGAGAAACCTTAATACCGAAGTATTAAGCGTTCTCCTGGCGTACCTCAAAGACAAACAACGAGCTTAGAACAGTGCAGAATGATATAGGCAAAAAGCCCTCATTCGTGCATGCTCTACTCTCAATGGCACACAGACTAGAATTTACACAATCAACTCCAGTTCTCAGGTATGTCGTGCAGCTTTTTACCCACAGCCAGCACTCATAGAAAACAATACCTTATAATATCAGACCCCTAGTCTAGCATTATCTAATCCAGCTGAACACTAATTATTATAGGAAGCGGTACTAAACAATATGGATGCTAAACCAATGCTTTGTGATCAACTTATTTTAACAACTAAACATACATAGGTTATATCAGACCTTAATGCACAATACAACTGGCCAGCGTGAAGCTGATTTTGCAGAGTTAACCAGAGGGGATATAGTCTTAATAAAAGATGGTGAAAGATATGAAAAAAGAGAGAGGTAGGCAGAGGAAAAGATTCTCAGGTGCGACGCGGGGGACAGGTAGCAAGGAAAAAAGATGGATGCATTCTAGAAACCAGATCTGAGGGAGAGAGTGGCGAGGAACTGTATATATACTCGCACTAGCTCGAGGCGCGTGGGAAAAAAGCGGTTACAAGTTCTCTAGCCACTAGCAAGGGAGCTAGCAGCATGGTAAGGACCTCTCTCAGCCAACCCCCACGAGGCAGCCAGCCGTGATGTCATCGAGCGGGACAAAAACACTGCGCGCTCCCTCTCACTCTGTTCTACTCTCTCTCTCTCTCCCAGATCCCATCATTACTAGTTAATGATAAAACATATACTTTACAATTAAATATATAAAGCCTTGACATGGGTGAAAACAAAGAGCCTTTCTGGACTGCCCATGACACGAGCTTTCATATGAAATAAAGCACACTCTAATACATAAACTGTAGCCCCATCCACTGCCCTGGCGATCCTAGCGAGTCACTGTAGGACAAGCCATGCGGTTCTAACGGAGTGGTTAACGTCACCCCCCCCCCCCCCCAAGATTTTTCTCAGAGGCCCCAAGGCTCACAAAAATCTGATGGTTAGAACCCATGCTATATCTCCACTCCCATCACCCAGCGGCAGTAAAATATCTGGCACAGTTTTTCAACAAAACATTTTTCAAAATTATAACCCTCCCCAACACCATAGGTTAAATTATATGTAGTTATGCTCCTCAAGAGCGAGCTTCTCTAGCCCAGCATTCTGAGAGGAGTGCAACTCAGAATTACTGCTATAACATACTAAAAAAATTCAACTATCAAAGAAAGAGTTTTTATTTGATTTTTATGTTTTTTAATTTGTTTATTTCGGCTGCACTATAGGGGCAAGCCTAGTTTTTTCTTCTATACCAAACGCTCAACTCCTGCTTTACGACCCAATACGCTGGGCTACAACCGCGAGCCAACAAGCACCAAGCGCAAAATACTATCCAAACTAAAGCAGGAGGCTACCTGTGTGTCAATCTACCCAGGATCATATACCCTTGAACGACCATCTGCAACCATGTTGTCACAACCGGCAATATGGCGTATGTCCAGGTTATATACCAGTAACCTTAGTGACCACCTGGTCAGCCTCATATTCCGATTGTGAAACTGGTACAAGAACTTGAGAGGGTGATGATCTGGGTAAACTACAACGACCGGACCATAGGCTGGAACACAGACCTCGAAATGCCTCAGAGCAAGTACAACCGCCAGCAGCTCCTCCTCGACAACAGAGCAGCTCCCCTGGGCCGAATTGTACTTCTCCGAGCAGAAACTAACAGGATGCTCCAGCCCATCATCGTCCTTTTCCACAAGGACGGCACCAGCCCCCACACCACTAGCCTCCGTTGCTAGTTGGAAAGGTAGGCTAAAGTCAGGGGCCCTGAGGATCGGGTGAGTGCACAACAGGTGTTTTACTCCTCTAAACACCTTCTCACACTCAGGCGCCCATTTGAACTTCTTATCCTTCCAGTTATCCTCCACCTGAGCTTGACTGTCCCGTTCTCCTTCTCCACCTTGACTGCTAAACGTCATCACAGGCACAGTGAGAGGCTCAGGCGGGTGCCTCCCATACTCCTTCATGGGATTAACATGACATAACTGATTGTGCTTCCGTCTGTCTGGAGTGGCTACCAAGTAATCCAGGTCGGATAGCTCCTCAACCACCCTTTAAGGACCAGCGTACTTCGCGGATAAGGGGTGACCTACAAGGGGCAGTAGAATCAACACCTCCTGACCCACGTGAAACTCCCTGAGTTCAAACTTGAGGTCGTACCTGTCCTTCCTGAGGGCCTGAGAGCTAGTCAAATTACGGCCAGCAAACTCCAGACTGCGCAACATCCGTTCTCGACTGTTGAGGACACACTTGAGCATAGAACAAGGTTTTTCTGCGCCCTCCCATACTTCTTCAACCATATGGAGAGGCCCTCTGACACGGTGTCCAAAGACGAGCTCATTAGGGCTGAATCCCAAACTCTTCCCAGGTACCTCCCGCACAGCACACAAAACACATGGCAGGCCAAGATCCCAATCCTTCCCACTCTCAAAGCAACAACAACGAAGCACAGATTTCAAGGCTGAGTGCCATCGCTCTAACACACCCTGGCTCTCCGGATGATACACAGATGACACAACCCCAACAATCCCATGCTGCGGCATTGCTTGAACCAAGAGGCTAGAAGTGAAGTTGGGTCCCTGGACTGACTGAATCCCCTGCGGGTAACCATACCGGGAAAAATACACTAGCAAGCTTCGGACCACCGTCTTCGCCGACCCATTTCTCATAGGGTACGCGTCAGGGTACCTTGTTGCCACATCTCCCGACTGTGCATCACTGTCCTCCTTCAACTCTTTCGTCTTTTTAAGCCCATCCTCTGCCTTTTTCACAACAGTTACTGGGTCTTCTTCAGACTCGATATTTGGTCCTAATAATGAGTCCCCGAGAAGGTCCGTTGACACTAAACTCTCAACCGCATCAACTTTCAACCCCTTCTCGGTACCCTTCCTCCGCTGATCTAAAGATTGTTGACCAGAATGTGACTCCCTGGATGCAAGATCTCCGGTGACAACACACGCCATAGGTTGCACCGGACACTTCTCAACCCACTCCTGCTCCTCCCTACTCACGTCGGCCGGCTTCTCGGCAACGACCAAGGGTGGAGCCTCAGAAGTAGGTCCCGCAAAGTCGTTGCCGAGAAGGAGGTCGACGCCCCAACAGGTAACTTCTCCCATCCTACATCCTGGTCACAACCGCCGCGCCGTATTGACAGGTTTACCAGTAAAATTTCTCAACAGTGTTTGCGATGCCCCAGTGTCACGCAAAATTCTCACCTCATGTCTTCTACCCCCCCACTCCACACAACCGAGTCCCCTGTGGTCACTATAGGCATCACGGACAGGGAATAAGCCTTCCGGATCCTTCTGCACTGGCAGTGTATTTACCTCGGAAGAAATGCCTCTAACAAACTCCGATGTCCTCTTGAACACTCCAATGCCGTGAGCAAAAGACACGGCTGCCGGAGGAGGTCGACTAGGGCACTCATTTGCCTTATGACCCTCCTGGTGGCAACTAAAACACATAAATTTCGGTTTCGGCTTATACTGTGATGTAAAAGGCCCCTGACTTTTCACATACGGTATGGTGTTAGGTTTGGATTCAGTTTTAGTTTCATGGCTCTTCTGTTTAAATGTGTCATTGTTACGGGGAGGGGGAGGATAACGGTCCTTAGCACTTACATCGTACTTCCTTGAGGACCCGCAACCCCAAATCAACGACAGCCGTCGATCAGCCATTTCTGCTGCTTCGACTAGAGTTCTTGGGTTTTTCTCCTTTAAGTTCAAAGTTAGATCACCACCCGTGCTCTTAAAGAACTGCTCCAACATCATTAACTGCTTAATTTCATCAAATGTTGTGACCTTCTCAGATCGGAGCCAGTTCCCCATAGCATCGGACAAGTCTCGGGCGTGTTCCAAAAAGGTGCTATCTCTTCCCTTAGTTACACCCCGGAACTTCAAACGGTACGTTTCTGGTTGCAGTTCGTAAGCCCTCAGGACAGCCTCCTTGAGATCCTCGTACACAATACATAACTCCAAAGGTAACGCATCGTAGGCTTTAAGACCCTTGCCTATTAATCTAGAGGATACAAGTGCTGCCCATTTATTCTCTGGCCACTGGTGTTCCTGGCACTTCTTCTCAAAGCGTGTGCAAAATTCTGTTACACCACTCTCATCAAACACCGGAACCAGTTTCAATAAGTGCGAGAGAGACTGCTCATGAACACGGTTACCAGCCCCAAGTCGCTGTCCCGTTGTCTCTACTCGCGACTTCTCTACGTCCCTGTCGGCACAGTACTTAGTCGACTCTGCTTGGATTTTTGCTAGCTCTATTTGCTGCTGAAGCTCACCTGCCCTTTATTGCTGGTGACGTTTTCTCTCTTCTATCTTGGCTAATTCTATTTGCTGCTGAATCTTAGCTAATTCGAGCTGAAGCAATAATTCTGGAGATAACCCTTGAGGAGGTGAAGGTGCTACAATGTTTGAAATTACCGGTGGTACCCCCAGGGGCAACCCACCCTGCCAGTCACCACCCACCTGTGGAAGCGTACCCGGGGTCGGCAAACTACTGGGATGGCTGGGAGTCGAGTGTAGGGGAAGCATGGCCGAAGGGCTCTGAGCACTCAACCCATCTCGCTCACCAGTCACCCTGCCCAGTACACACGTTATCAAGTTATCCCTGGTCATGCTGCTAGTACCCGCATAACCGATAGCTGTGGCCAGGCATTGAAGACCATACCGATTCACACCCACCAACCGCTCGGCAGTAACAGGCCATTGCAAAAATATCCTAGCATCCTCCTCACAGTTCACCTGATTAACCATATCATCATACTGCTGTTCCTCAGTTTCGACATTACGTACTGTGTCTCCATTCTCCTCTGATCCGGTATAAGACATGATGCTCACAAAAATTTCCCACCTCAATATTCAGAAAAGAAGCACCCCAAACTCTTATACCTCAATATACACACAAAAATTCTCGGAAATACTCAATTCTATGTTGCAAAAAAACAAAAAATATTCTTGCTGATCCCCGCAAAATATTCCCCAAAACAACAAATGTTCCCTGCTAATAAATGTAGGTTCACCAAATCCTAGGTAAGGTCGCCATTTGTTACGACTGGGGTTCAAATATATCAGGGCTCTTATTCATTGGACTAGTAATGGCATAAATGCTACAACGGAAAGCGCTAGCTCCAACCTCTGATGTATATTCCCAGTGAACAAAGAACACAAATACTCTACAGAGTTCTATATGCAATAATAGGCTATCAAACTCTCAATAAATGTGCGTCTACTCTAGGCTTAATGTTATGTGAAAACAGCCTATTACTACCTATAACCGAAGGTGCTTGGTTATGGTATGCAAAGTAAGGTGGTAAGAGAAGTTACAGCTTACGTTACTTTAATCAATAAATGTCAGGCACTCCTGCATGAAAGAAAGTGCACTAAAGTCCTTCAACACTAACAAGGAATCTTCTTTAAATGTTAGATGCTATAAAGAATCTCGTATCGGAAATGGAACCCAAAAAGGCAGGCAGCGGAACAATGCTCATGCAGGCTATGCACACAAAAAGGCAGAATATATAATGACGTCGGAGCCAAGAATATCCTAAACACTACAACAATAATAATCGCCACGACAATGCAGTATTCCTATCAACAAAAAGAGCCTAAGTCGTTTGTGTCTCCATACATCAAACTAGGCTGCGAAATGCTTGTGTAATCATAAATGGGTATGCATAAAAAGAGTACTTGGTTTAATATACTTAATGTCTACTATGATTGATAAAGTCTAGCTAGAGTCAATGATACGAGATACTGGTGCGCATGGCATGCCGCATAGCCTAGTGCAAATCTCAAGTCTGTGCGTCAAATATTACGTTATAGGGAAGGGTAGCTCTCTTGAGAAACCTTAATACCGAAGTATTAAGCGTTCTCCTGGCGTACCTCAAAGACAAACAATGAGCTTAGAACAGTGCAGAATGGTATAGGCAAAAAGCCCTCATTCGTGCATGCTCTACTCTCAATGGCACACAGACTAGAATTTACTCAATCAACTCCAGTTCTCAGGTATGTCGTGCAGCTTTTTACCCACAGCCAGCACTCATAGAAAACAATACCTTATAATATCAGACCCCTAGTCTAGCATTATCTAATCCAGCAGAACACTAATTATTATAGGAAGCGGTACTAAACAATATGGATGCTAACCAATGCTTTGTGATCAACTTATCTTAACAACTAAACATACATACAGTAGGTTATATCAGACCTTAACGCACAATACAACTGGCCAGCTTGAAGCTGATTTTGCAGAGTTAACCAGAGGGGATATAGTCTTAATAAAAGATGGTGAAAGATATGAAAAAAGAGAGAGGTAGGCAGAGGAAAAGATTCTCAGGTGCGACACGGAGGACAGGTAGCAAGGAAAAAAGATGGATGCGTTCTAGAAACCAGATCTGAGGGAGAGAGTGGCGAGGAACTGTATATATACTCGCACTAGCTCGAGGCGCGTGGGAAAAAAGCAGTTACAAGTCCTCTAGCCACTAGCAAGGGAGCTAGCAGCATGGTAAGGACCTCTCTCAGCCAACCCCCACGAGGCAGCCAGCCGTGACGTCATCGAGCGGGACAAAAACACTGCGCGCTCCCTCTCACTCTGTTCTACTCTCTCTCTCTCTCCCAGATCCCATCATTACTAGTTAATGATAAAACATATACTTTACAATTAAATATATAAAGCCTTGACATGGGTGAAAACAAAGAGCCTTTCTGGACTGCCCATGACACGAGCTTTCATATGAAATAAAGCACACTCTAATACATAAACTGTAGCCCCATCCACTGCCCTGGCGATCCTAGCGAGTCACTGTAGGACAAGCCATACGGTTCTAACGGAGTGGTTAACGTCACAACTGTTAAAGACTCTTTCTCATTCGCAAGAAACATTTGTAACTTAACTTATGAAAATTGTACTATGGCCTCATTTGACATAAAATCCTTGTTCACGAATATCCCCCTCGATAAAACTATCGACATTTGCACCAATGAATTATTCACTGAAAATAATAACATAGTTAATGGCTTTGATAAATTGCAATTTCATAAAATGCTTTCCCTTGCTGCTAAGGATTCCATATTTCTATTCAATTATAACATATACAAACAAAACGACGGCTTATCTATGGGAAATCCACTCGCTCCAACCCTCTCGAACGCATTCTTAGTGTTTCATGAATCAAAATGACTCTGTGAATGTCCAGATAGCTTCAAGCCTCTTGTCTATAACCGTTATGTCGACGACACATTTGTCGTTTTTAGTTCACCCGACAACGTTCCCCTGTTCTTGAATTACTTAAACTCGAGACACAAAAACATGACTTTCACTTGCGAGACAGAGGAAGACAATAAATTGCCATTTTTAGATGTTCTAGTGGGAAAACAGAATAGCTCATTTAGTACTTCTATATATAGAAAGCCAACCTTTACAGGACTTACAAAACAAATTAATTCTAGCATTCCCATACAATATAAGAAAAATCTAATTATTACTTTAGTCACCAGAGCCTACCATATATGTTTGTCTTACATGTCCGTCCACCTCGTATTTGAATTCTTACGTAAAACACTGAAACTTAATGGCTTTCCAATAAATTTCACAAATACCTTGATTGGTAAGCAACTAAATATATTAAGAACCTCCTCAACTCCGATCATTACAGCTCAGAAAGCCATTGTTTATTTCACTATCCCATTTCTAGGCAACAAATCATATTTAATTCGAAATAAAGCCGCTAAATTGATTCGTGAACACTACCCGCAAATATCACTGAGAGTGGTATTCAAATCTCCCCAAACTTTGTCTCACTTCTTTAAAATTAAAGACCGAATCCCCGATTCTCTACAGTCCTCGGTGTTGTATTCCTTTACATGTAGTCGATGCAATACGACTTATTGGTCAGTCCAAGAGACATCTCACCGCCAGGATCTCGGAGCATCGGGGTAGGTCATTTAGAACTAACCGACCTCTTTCAAATCCTTCCTTTTCTGCCATTCGAAACCACTCTGACTCATCTGATCACCCCATAAACCCCTCCGATTTTTCAATTCTCACCACTGACCCAAACACAGTCACACGACTCCTGTCGGAGACCCTGCTCACCCAGTTACATAAACCCAGCCTGGGTGTGCACGACTCTTCCACTCCTCTACTCTGTTTCTAATATGTAAAGGGTTAGTTCTTATATATATGAAAACATTTGTTATTAACTTCGCCCTCCCCCCCCCCCCTCCTTTTATTGCTCAAATAATATTTCTTCGTCTCTCATTTTATTCTTTCACTTTACTAGTTCTAATATGTATTATGTTATTATATTTATAACTATTAATTTTAAGTTTTATTCTAGATTTGTTAAATTTAATTATTAATAAGAATATTTACATTATAAAATTACTCTGCCATTCATATAGATTTGTATTACATTCCAGTTCAGGTCTGAAGATGGTTTATGCTTAAACCGAAACGTTACCAAAATAAAGATGTTTGTACCAGCGCTGGTGTTGATTTTTATCATCCGACTCCGATTCCCGCAACAAGAGAGTATTGCTTCTATATATATATATATATATATATATATACAGTACAATATATATATATATATATAAATGTATACAGTATACAGTATATCCAAATATATTCAAATTCATGGTACATTAGAGTAATCATGTGTACACACACGGAGCTTGAAACAGTTTGTGTCATAGGGTAAGGGAATGACAGACTGAGGGAGAGAGTCCCACAGCTTACTTGTTGAGTAGAAGAAATACTGGGAACATATTGGGTTAGAGAGTTAGACATAATAGGGGAGGGAATGTGTTGAAAGGCGGGTGCCCTCACTCTCCGTAAGGGACGAGGCATACACTGAGCAAACTCTGAGGAACATTGATTATTATTATAGTGGTAGAAGAGTGAGATAGATGCAACATTACGGTGAAGGAGAGATCAATGCTGTTGTGAACTATACACCCGAAGGTCCCAATATGGTAGAGTGACCCAGCTCAAGGGTTTGGGTCAGCCAGGCTATGGCTGTTATACAGCAACACCTATAGGACCACCCAACCCCATCTTTGTTCATGGGAGACAGTAATAGCTAGCATATAGGTATCAACAGTAACCCAACACCGAGAGCGGGATGTGATCTTGGTACCACAGAGCCATCCCTAGCCACTTAACAATCTTAAACCAAAATTGAATTAAGTCTTGGTCCACTGTCGTGATTAGTCAAAGGCTGTGTTAATTAAGTTGTCAGAGTGGATTAAGGTCGTGGAATAAGGGGAATGAGGAGGGCGTCAGGCTATAAGAAGATTAACTTCCTTAGTGAGAGAGAGAGAGAGAGAGAGCGTGTGTGTGTATATATAGAGTATATGTGCGTGCGCATAAGGAATCGGAGATGTACGTGATTGAAAGGAATATCAATATCGATACGTAATATATAATGATAAAGTATTATGCTAATAAGTTAATAGTGGACATCATTAACAAAACCAACGAGGGATAATGTTGTTCATACTTTCACTCTCAAGACAAAGGTTCCTCTTGATATAATCTAACCATACGTTAATCTAAGGACAGTGTTTGTGTGCAAATGAGTGAGCGCAATTTTTTTTTTTTAAACAATTGACTACTGATAGTAATTGATACGTGGAACAACACATTGCCTAACGACATGTAAATATAGTAAACACACTGTTAAAGAACGCCATGGGTCACTGCGCTCTGCAACAGTATTTAGTAATACAAACTTACATATTATTGGGTCAACGAAACTCATCAGTAAATATGGAAAGGTAAAAACATCTACAGCTACATGAGAGAGAGAGAGAGAGAGAGAGAGAGAGAGAGAGAGAGAGAGAGAGAGAGAGAGAGAGAGAGAGAGAGAGAGAGTGAGAGAGAGAGAGAGGGGGGGGGGGGCGGGGTGCAGTAATATCATGCAGCTCTGATGCTTCCGTTCCTGAGATATTGGCAATTGTCAGCGCCTCTTTCTGAGGCGCTGAGTAATATACAACTAAGAATATTTTAATGAAATATGTATGTTATACATTATATACATATTAAAGAATCCAAAGATATACAGTGATTCCCAAAACGAATTCTACCCCTGCCTCGTAAAATGGTGACAAAATGTTCAAAGTCAAGTATGTGATACACGACGAAGGTCTAACAGTATGACCAAGTGGGGGAATATTTTACCACATTGGAGAACAATTATACAGAAAAGGTAAGACTTAACTCTTTGTCATGCATCGCAAGTGGATACAGTTCATGATAATCAATCATATCTTGACAAAGAGGGTTACTGCTGAGAAACCTGGGGAGATTAATGAAGGCGTCACGTTATAAGAGGATTAATGGTGAGAGAGAGAGAGAGAGAGAGAGAATGATCTTGGTCAAGCTTACCAACAAACATCATATGAGTGTATCTTCAGCATCCTTGCATTTAATTACAAAACTTCTAAATGGCCACCAGCCTCATTTGAACTTCCTCCAATATTTCCTCTTAAGTGCTAAGTGCCTGTTTGGAGGTTTTGTTATGCAATCGAGCTCGAGTATTTTGTAGGCAAGACCTTGTCTAACCTAACCTGATTATTAAATGACACCTCAACTGCCGTCTGCATATTCAAGACAAAATGTGTGGGCACAAAGATTCATTAACAACACAGATTAAAGGTGGATTGCTTGTAAACAGAACGACTTCGAAAATATGACTGACGGCAGAAAAAAAGAAATATATTGAGAGTTCGTTAAAATGTGTGCTACTTATTGTTTCTGAGGAATAAATTATACATCTACCATTCTTGGTTGTACTTCTCCTTTGACTGATTTACTGTACCATTTGGCCTTCATTCCCAAAGTGTTACTTCTTTATGCGTTGGCTATTATGCATGTTATTTCACCACGCAATATTATACACACATTCTAACATACAATTATGATTTTCTCGGAATTAGCTGAAAGAGGAAAACAAATAATAATAATACATAAACAGTAACAAGTTGTGGAACTCATCACACCGTAAATACTGTACATAATAAACTATCTATTAGCACGCTATATGTCGATGAATTGTTGTAAAAAACAACTCAGTAATCATAATTATAATTTGGTACTTACACATGGTGTAGATTTGGTTCCAAATACTGTCACCATCATTGGCCGTACTGTTGAAGAAAACACATATATTAGTAACTTTGAAGTAGAAACACACAATCGTATAATAATGTATTCATAAAAACAGTGTCAATGAAAACTACTATCCTCACATAATTATCCTTCTTTCTGATATTGCCATCACTGACTGGGTCTTCACTGAAAATGTGTTGTGGTGAAATTAATAACAACATAGATTAAGTAGGAGGAGGCTAAATCTTCATACGTTATATTGCAAAAAATAACGTATTTTATTGTCATTTGCGTACAATATATATAAATTTTTCTGTGACTTCTCACTGGCTATTCACTCAAACGTTCACACAGACACTACCGATAGTATACTACTCTCTGAGCTACCAATTATGGCCAAAGAAAATATGTAAACACATTTTAGTAAAGTATAAATGTATAGCTGTAAAAGGTAATATTTGGTTGTTAAAACAGGTAATATTTGGTTGTTAAAACAGGTAATATTTGGTTGTTAAAACAGTAGTAATGCAGACACACGAATGTCCTCGTCCTTCCTTGATATACAACAAAACTCTGAAATATGTATAATTTATTATGTACTTAATATCCACACCTATAACAAAGGTAAATACAATGGCATACATCAACAAATATATTAAATCTGATCGACTCACAAGAATTATGATAATTTGTCAAACACTCGCTTCGGACATTAATTAAACAATACAGTGTAATAAGCAGTGGAACACTATTGCTTGACTTAATGAGTTATTACACATACTGTACATTTTCACCTGGTGTCAGGGGCTGCTTAGTCGCGTTATGAAAAGCTCCATTTCATATAATCTCTCTCTCTCTCTCTCATAATTAAATAGCTACCCGGAATCGTTGTATATGTTGCAGTATTATATCTCAGCAGCGTCAGGAAAATGTATTATGATATTTATGTAGTTATTTTTTAAAAGTTATAACTGCGTAAACTCGATCACAGTACTAGCTACTCAAAACACGATTGGAAACCAAAAGGCTGTGTCTCATGAAAGTGAAATGGCTTTCCAATGACTAGACAAGACACCCATTTCCTTTAATGTAATTGTAATTGTCAATTGTGTGTATATGTTGGCATCCATATTGTCAAGACATATTAATTGTGGCCTAATTAATTGCATTAGGTCCCTTCATAATCACCGTCTTATTAAATTAAAACAAATAATACACCTTAAGAAGTTCTTCGTATGCTTCGTTTATTTGTCTAGAATTGTTTTTGTTACTCTCCACTGGATTCGTTCCAGTTTGTCTAAGTCCTTTTGATAATACAAACACCAACAGTATTCCAGATAAAGGTGAATCAATTAATTGTATATAGTGAACATAATGTTTACATATTTATTTTTGAATGAATTTCCAATGAATATGTGTGTTACTCTCTTAACTAATTGGGTGCATTGTTGGCTGTTTTAAATTGTCTTAAATTGTTATATGTAAGTCATCATTGACTGTACTCACGGAGGCACGGTTATCAACAACTACTGTGTATTTTGTTGGCATTTGTCTGAAGTAAAAGTCAATACGCTGAGATAGTGAGTAACCGCGACGCTAATCTCGGACCAATTGCCCTTTCCAGCCTCAATACAAGGTATACTGGATGTGTAAGTGTGTGTGTGTGTATGTGTGTGTGTGTGTGTGTGTGTGTGTGTGTGTGTGTGTTTTACTATAGTATTATTATCCAAATGGGGCATCACAAATTTCCAGTAACTCCAGGTTCCATATTAATTACTGCTAGGTCAACAGAGGCATAGAGTGTAAAGAGTCTTACCCATCTGTCTCACTCTGGCCAGAACCTTGACATTTATGTACAAGTATAATTTGTAATTTAGTTATAGGCTGTAATAATACCTGCCTCAGTTGAAGAAATATAAGATTTATTTACAAATTCAAAAATAATAATATTGATCCTGGGCTACGTAGTTGAATGTATGGCATGCAACGATCACTATTATTACCTACAAGTGCTGTGGAATACACACCAGACAACAATATATTTAGGGCAACCATAAATGACTGTTCACACCAGCTTTGTATATTGATAAAGTAAACATTACAACAATCTTGCAACTATCAAATGTGTAGTTTTGTTATAGAAAAAACATATCAATCCTTTCAGTAGATTTATCGATTCCCATATGTATCCTATGTGAATGAATGAGAACAAAGGCAAAGCTGCCTGTAACAAGTGTCTCTTCCAAAGGTTAAAAGAGTAACAGAGAGCCAAAATCGAGGTACATTATATGTAATTTAGATGTTTTGGAAAGATGTCTGGTGTGCTTGTTAAGTGTAGTGAAATGCTATCTCACAAAGCTAAAGTCTGATTCCACAGCGATATTCAAGCCCTGCACCATGGAATATTTATACGGAATATACTGGAACCCAAGTTTACGATACTGATCCTCGGGGCCAGAATGTGAGCCATGTTCGGGCAACAGTTAGTGATGGATTTTAGGAAACATTAACACACTCCTATAACAACAATATTAACATTTTCGGCGTTCTGATGGCAAATAATAATAACACTTTTAGTCAGTTATTAAGTTTTACTGACTAGAGTCTCATTACGGGCGGCAGGTTACACTCAACAACATAGCATGTTATCCAATACCACATAAAACATGAAGATTAACTGTAAATGGCCGCCTAGCACTACTACATTCACACACAGACCAAAATAATACACCCTATGTAGTTCATGGGTGTGAGTCAGGAATATTTTGCAATAAACGCTATTCAGTCATAGATAATGTCCACGAATTTACGGACCTTGTGAAACAGAAGGCAAACACTTAATAACAAACCATAACACAAAATACAGCATATTTACTGGAATATAACCAGTAAGTTGTTATGAACTGTGTGTAATAATAGTCCACCATCAAAACATCCCTCCCTATATAAGGGCTTGGGTATACGTTTCATTCAAGACCATTTAAATGTTGGAATATCTGTTCAAAACTTTTACAAATTATGAAGGGCCCCACATGGACAGCACACAGTGAATGTCATGCTGATCCATGAATATATGTATATATTTATGTGTTGATGAATTAAACAAAAAAGAGGGTATAGCACTATACGAGCGGTGGACGGAGCTTTTTTATGTGTTTATGTTTTATATAATTACATTTAAAAATATAGTACAAACAGTATATAGTAAAGTAAACAAAATAAAATAAAAGCAAAACAAAATAAATAAATATACAGTATTCTGGGTTCCTAATCGAAGCTCTATATAAAGAAGCCAGCCAAGGGGAAGAGAGAGAAACGCTCTCCATGTTGTAAACACATGAGCCAATATGTTCTTCCCAGCCCCATCATTACTCTTATATCTGTTTTAATGATCGACCACATTAATAACCTGTCCAAGGCCTCCCGGATACCAGGCCTTCTTCTACTGAGCAGAACCCTCAAGTATATAGGTTATAAAGTACATATTTCATACTACAGTAAATAACTACTTAATATACGTCATAAGCTACAAAAGACCCGACATATTTATGCAAAGACGCGCAAATTGCATACCCTATTACAAATGTATGTACATTAAATATCTGTAGTAACCCAGATGATGCAAGCAGTCCTGTGTACCATATATTTGTTTATGTGTAAGAGGAAGACAAAAGGTAATGCTGCCTGTAACGAGTCCTCCCCCATCCACACCCCCACCCCACCCTGCACACATTGACATAATAGAAAAAACAAATTTAAGGTACGTTATAGAAAAATATATTTGAACGTACTGATCTTGAAACAGTTTAAGCCATAGGACGAGGGAAACCCGGATTGTGGGAGAGAGTTCCAGAGTTTACCAACATGGAAGAAAGTCCGGGAATATTGCTTCCCTTTTGGGTTACAGTAATCAGTCAGTAGCCAACCCTTACTGCCACAAGGGATAAGGAGGCTCAGCAAAAGAATCGAGCAAGGAAACAGTGACAGAACACATAGCAGTTCGCCCACAAAAAGCAAACACACCAGCATTCAGAAGCACTAATCACTCATTAGCCCCCGAAATAAAATGGCTGCACCTCAGATGTTGTTATACTTCCACTTGGGTTACAGATAGGGACAAAGTATGGCTGAGGATGTGTTGAAAGGCGTGTGCCCCCTACTCCCCATACAGGAGGTATACACTGAAAACGCTCTGATGAACACTGATTATTGTAGAAGCGGTGACAGTCAGAGAGATGCAACATTCCGGCGTGTAGAGAGAGATCGTAGATAATTAGTAAGAGGTGAGTTGATGAGACGAAATGCTTTTGACTACACTTCCAAGAGTGTGGTAGGGTGGAACCTCTTCACACATAAGAACAGTACTTGATGTATGGGCGGACAGTACCCCTGTACAGCTGTGCGGTGGGTGACAAACCCCCGGAGACGGGGTTCTGGAAAGCTGTTTTTAGCAAGATTTGTTATATGACTTACCAAAAGAGGCCAAAGGAAAAAGAGATGTCAAGAATATTAAGCTCATATGAAGGGTTGATTGTGTGAAGTCATAGCATGTTGGGCGGAAGATTGTGACGGGTAGATAGATGGACTTACTGGGATTTGAGAGCATTGAAGGCAATAAGGTCTGCCCCAATTGGTAATAGTTGATATAACAGAAGGTAGATGTCCTATGGCATCTTCATTATTACAGTATATAGTATATCCAACCTTGAACAGCGAGTTTATAAATGATAATATAGTACACACTATAATTCAATAAATAACATCTACAAATATCCTTCATATATTCAAAATCGTAAGACAATAGACCTTACTATATCGGAAGAACTTTTTGTTTATCGTGGATGTGCAATCTCTACAATCTCTTCCTATGAATATCAATTATTTCTGAGTCAACTCTATCAGCAGCTGGGATAAAGAATGGTCTCTCTTACTCTACAGTGTACAACATTAAAGTTAACTGTCTCAATTATCATTACTAATAATACCTACTAAATTACTTTAGATGAAATCATAACATAATCATCGTTTGTAAATTGGGTACAAAAGTAAAGTGTAACAACAGGCTCAAAAGTTCGCATTTCACAGTTAGCAACAATAATAATAATTGTTGCACATTTATAACAATGTGATAAACAGATGTACATATACAGTTATTATACTGACGTAAATCGTAATATAATATTAGACAGGCAGTATTTATGTATTATTGTTGATATGGAAGGGTCGGGCGGGAGAAAGGGTCTGTACTGTATATGGTGGCTGGATAATGGTGTACTGTCCAGTATATTATAGCACTGGCAGGCTCATCTAATGCCATTCACTTAATCACTTTAAGCAAGAACTCAACACAAAATAGGTGATACAAGAGAAACATAAAGTGAGCAAGTGAACACGAAGAACAAAGTTACAATAACAACAACAACAACAACAACAACAACAACAGAAAAAACAACAACAACAACAACAACAACAACAACAACAACAACAGTAATAAGAAGGTATCACAATATTAGTACCGAGTACCAAGACAGACTTGGTGGCAGCTCCACCGTAAAGTTATAACTTCTTTCCCCGTTACCAACAGATACCCGGGGAATTTGAATATTTCTTGCGATCAAACTCTGTTCTAAAAATCGTGATTCAAAACGCATGCAGTATTATATGAACTAGGACGATATACTGTATATTATATTAATGCTTAGCTATTAGTATTAACCTAAAATATTAGCTATAACATTAGCCTTAACAAATACAAATAAATAACAGTTACCTTGTAATGTTCGTGGCATCATGAGTGGTTTCTTTCAATTTTATTGTTTTATTTTTATCTTTATTTTTGTATAAACAAGTGAATTATGTTATGTTACGCTGACTGTTTTACCATATGAATATCCTACCTCTAACCCAACAGTGCCCTAACCTTTTCCTAACTACCTCATTGTACAATAGGATCGTATCAGTAATAACATACAGTACTAAACAAAGGGTAGTGCAATACCAGATCTTATAAATGTATCGTGAACGGAGAACTTAATGGATGCTTTGAGATTATTTGCAGTTATTGTTAATGAATACCTTATAAATTGAACTGGTAAATTAAATTAAATATGAAAATACACATCGGAAGGTCTGTCCCGTATATCCAGAAAACAGTCAGACCATAATTGTTAACAATAATTGATACAAACAAACCATACACACAATTTGTCACAATTGTAATTTAATATTTGTATCATGCAACCAACCACTGTTATACAAACAAAATATTAGATAGTCCTTTAAATTGATGGGTGGAGGGGAGTTGAAGTGTCATCAAATTCGTACACAATATAAACGATTTACCTTACGTGTGTGTGTGAGAGAGAGAGAGAGAGAGAGAGAGAGAGAGAGAGAGAGTTTTATTAGGGATAACTATAGATTTTTTTTGGGAAATAATTTATGCTAAAGACTGCGGCGTTTAGATTTTGCTCAAAATTACTGGATGGGTGGTATCAGAATAAGTGTTCTCTCTCTCTCTCTCTCTCTCTCTCTCTCTCTCTCTCTCTCTCTCTGTGAGCACAATAGGTTCTCGCTGTACCCTTTCACGTAATGCTGGATAAGAAAACTGCATATTCAAACCTGCGCAAGTTGGCGATTAACCATAATTGATCTTGCCGTATTAGGCAAGTTCAAATTGAAATTTGGAAATGCATACCTATTCCACCATATGTGGGTGATAAAACAAAATATGTTTTTGGTGAAGACGGATGCATAAAGATATGAAACACAGACAGAGTAGTGTGTTTGTGCATCTGTACAATAGCAGGATGATTGATGTTCTGGACTATTGTACTATTGCAGGGTCTGGTAAATATGTTTGGAACAGTGTGTAAAAAACGGAATCTAAAGGTAAATGCGGGGAAGAGTAAGGTTATGGGAATAGGGTTACAGGAACGCTGAAAACAGTAACAAGAAATAAGGTGGTCAGTATGGAAGTAAAGAAGTCCTTGCATGACAGTGTGGTAATCCCGACACTGACTTACGAGAGCGAATCATGGACGTTGGTAAAGAGACTCAAACCAAGAGTGAGAGGGGTGGAAATGAGTTACTGGAGAAGTGTGTGCGGATTACATGGAGGGATAGACAGACGATTCAGTAAGTACGAGAGAGGTGAGGTGTGGATGTAGATATACTGGAAAGTATGAATGGGAACACCTTGAGATGGAAGGACAGAGAGGGAGATGTAGACCTTGTGAGAGGTGGAAGGATGGAGTTAAGAAGTATATGCGCAGGGTGAAAGCGGTGCTGGATGGGAGGAGGGACATCGACTGACAGAGGTGCATTGGGACGTTTCGTTCGTGGCCACCCCTTCGGGGATCACGGCGTCTGGCAATAGATAGATAGACTATTGTTCTGTTTTCAATTCACCATTTTGTTTTCTTCTTCTCACAAGCATTTGTATATGTTTACATAAAGTAAGATTTGGAAATGTTGAACTCAATTTAGTAATTTAAGCTTCTAAGCAATGTATATATACGACCTGTTGCGATAGACAATATAGGTTAATGGAATACAAATAAACTAAACAAGGCAGCTTTCGAGGCTTCGCCCGGGAAAGATTATAGATTGACCGAAATGGCTCATAATTATCTAGCCATCAATCAAAGGAAACCGGCAAAACAATGGGGATATAGGCTATGGTCTCAGTGAAGCCCCAACTGGTTGCACTTACTGTTTTCTATATTGTATATTTCTATAACGTTAGTTGTCTTTGTTTTCATGTTATTTGACAAACAAACTTCTACAAATGCATCAAATTAACTTAATTCAACTTTTCGTTATCATATTATTCCACGCTATCAATGCAATCTTCTCCAATCTTCCCAACTCCTTCCATCAGCCCGACTGTAATATATACCTTAGTAAATTGTTCAAATATTCCCTGGATTATCTTGGCCTTGGGAGCTTCATAGAGCCATTACCTTCCTATTTCAAGTCATTATTGTTGCCATGGTTCATATTTATGTTCAATACTGGAAGGTAATTTGTGGTAAGTGGACCACTTGAGGCTGAAACGCAGCCCACTTATCTGGCATAACGTATTGTTCATAATATTTACTGAGCTGCTGCCAACACACCGTCTATCATCATCTGTATATAACAGTGAGAGAGAGAGAGAGAGAGAGAGAGAGAGAGAGAGAGAGAGAGAGCGCACGCCTGTAATGATGAAGAAGCAGGTTGGCTCCATTTTCTTCCGCTTTTCTCTCAGGAAAACAAACAAATCTTACGTTTGAGCATAACGGTAATGTATGAGCAAGTTTCCTGCTGCATCAGAGAACATTGGTGGCAGACTAACACACATATGCAGGGGAGTAGTGCAGTACTACCTGACCATCTTACTACCCAATACATTATAGTATAGTATTATAGTATATAGAGGTCACAATAATGGGTGGTAGAGAGTCATTACCTGACCATCTTACTACCCAATACATTATAGTATAGTATTATAGTATATAGAGGTCACAATAATGGGTGGTAGAGAGTCATTACCTGACCATCTTACTACCCAATACATTATAGTATAGTATTATAGCATATAGAGGTCACAATAATGGGTGGTAGAGAGTCACTACCTGACCATCTTACTACATTGTCTGATCAGTGGAAGATAGCCAACGTAACACCGATATTAAAATAAGGCAGCAAATCCCTACCCAGTAACTATCGTCCAATTAGCTTAACCTAAGTTGTATGTAAAATGCTAGAAACGGTCATAAGAGACAGACTCGTAAATCACTTAGAGGAAAATAACATACTTAAAGATACTCAACACGGCTTTCGTAAAAAACGTTCCTGTTTAACAAACCTCTTAGACTTCTTCCACGATATCCTCAACCTCTACGATGAGAGTAAAGCTGTAGATATTATATACCTTGATATATAAAAGGCCTTTGACAAAGTTCCCCACAAACGTTTACTGCTAAAACTAAAAGCGCATGGAATACAAGACGGTGTGTTGAAATGGATAGAAAATTGGCTCAGCAACAGAAAGCAAAGAGTAGTCATAAACGGTAAGGCATCTAAATGGACCAATGTAAGTAGCGGGTACCCCAGGGATCGGTACTAGGACCAATTATCTTTTTAATTTACATCAACGACATAGATGAGGGTCTCACCTGTACAATCTCAAAATTTGCTGACGATACAAAAATTGCAAATAGCGTACTCTCAAAAGAACAAGTTGACGATATGCAACACAATCTAGATAAATTGTCACATTGGGCCCAAATTTGACAAATGAGTTTCAATGCGGATAAATGTAAAGTACTACATATCGGATACCTAAATGAGAAAGCAAACTATTCGATGAATGGCACTCAGCTTAAGAATGTAAACAGAGAAACCGATCTGGGAGTAACAATATCGAGTAACCTAAAACCGAGTCAACAATGTTCAGAAGTTGTTAAGAAAGCAAAGAAAATAATTGGCTTTATAGGCAGGTCATTTGAGCATAAATCCAAAGACGTTATCCTAACCCTTTACAATTCCTTAGTCCGCCCTCTTCTGGAATACTGCGTTCAATGCTGGTGGCCTTTTTTTTTTTTTTTTTTTTATAAAGAGACAATGAACGGAGGAAGGAAAAACACAGATAAAACAAAAAGGTCCATGTGCCTAAAGGCATCCTCCATTCATAAAATGATTGTAACAACTGGATTTAAACATTTGTAAATTGTAAGTTTGTGGAAAGCAATTCGAGGGAAGTGAATTCCAAAGAGTAGTAGCTCTGGGGATAAATTAATTCTGATAAGCAGAAGTTCTGCATTGTGGAGGAGAAAGTGTAAATTCATGGCGCTCTCAGCTGCCCTAGTTCTACGGGGAAAGATGTGGAGAGGCGGAACAATTGAAGCAAGTTCCTCGGAACAATTGCTGTGAAAATATCTGTAGAATAATGCAAGGGATGCAACGTTTCTTCGTATGGATAATGTAGGAAGGTCCTGTGTGATTGCAGGGTTATTGATTAATCTAATAGCTTTATTTTGAATTTTGTCCAACTGCCTCAATGCAACCACTCCACTTCCACCCCACAGAGGTGAACAGTAATCCATCTGAGAACGCACATGACTTTTATATATTACGGCCAACTGCTCGTCAGTGAAGAATTCTCGAACTCTGTACAGGAGTCTCAGTTTTTTAGAGGCATTCTTAGCAATGCTTCTAACATAATGTGTCTAGCTCAAGTTAGTAGTTAATGTTACACCGAGAATGTCAATACTAGGGGAAGTGGGAATATTGACATCATTAAAAAATATATGGGAGTCAGTGAGATTCTGTCGGTAGAACATTGAATGTACTTGGTTTTCTGTGCATTAAAGGAAACTATATTCTTTTGTCCCCATCCATTAATTCTAGAAAGGTCCTGGTTCAGAGAAATTGCAGTGTTTATTTTTGAATTTATAAGATCGGGTTGGGTGAAAGAATTGGTAAATGTGAAGGAACTGTGGAGTGTTGAGTCATCTGCATAAAATGTATTGGATTATGAGTGGTAGATATGAGATCATTGATATGAATGAGGAACAGAATTGGGGCCAAAACTGATCCCTGGGGAACACCAGCATTTATTGAGTGAAATTGAGAATAAAGGCCATCTACCATTACACGTATTTTTCTGTTATGAAGATAAGAAGAAATTAGTGGAACTAATGATGCAAGGCCGTAGTGTGACATCTTCGACAATAAGGATTGATGCCAGACTCTATCAAATGCCTTTGATATAGCCAGTGCTATTGTATGTATTTCACCATGTTGGTCTGTAGCTTGGTTGATTTGATGCGTAAGAAGGCAAAGAATGTCTGCAGTTGATCGACATCGTCTAAAACCATATTGCCTATCACTGATTAATTTATTATTCTCAAGATGCTTAATTATGTGATTATTTAATATAATTTCAAAGACTTTACCAAGAGTGGAAGTTATAGCTATTGGTCTGTAGTTTGATGGATCTGAAGAGGCACCTTTTTTAGGAACTGGATGAATGTTTGCTTCTTTCCAGGGTACTGGGAAGCATGAGGTATGAGTACACAGACGGAAACATTTTGCCAATACAGGAGCGAGCACCAAGGAGCAATTCTTAAGTACTATTGGAGGAATTTCATCTGGCCCAGGAGCCTTATCTACTGAGAGATTCTGCAAAATAGTTTTGACATGTCTGGTGTGGATCTTAAGTGAGGGAATTTCAGGCGAATTAAAATTAAGTACAGGGACATCTTGATTTAGTTCATCTAAGGTTGAGTTGGTGGAGAAAATATCCGCAAGAAGGTTAGCTTTACCTTTTGGGTCACTTACAAGATTGCCAGTCGGAGATTTTAATGGTGGAATGGATGAAGCAGTAGTGAAGTTGGATTTGAATGAGTTAAGAGTAGACCAACATATTTTGTTATCATTTGGATTATTTAGAAGTTTATTTGCCTGCTTGTGGAGAAAGTTTGATTTAGTTAGGTTTAATACAGTTTTGGCATGATTTCTGATGTTTCTAAAGTAATTAAAGGCTTTATGTGTTTTTGATCTTGTGTATGCATTGTAGGCTATTGCTTTTTATCAGTTACTCTAGCACAATTATGGTCAAACCATTTAGGTGAATTAGATCTTTTACTGTACTTTTGATGAGGAATAAAAGTTTCCATTCCAATTTTTACAAAAACCTTGTATGTGGCTCAAGGTGGAGTGTGCATCATTAGAAAAGAAAGAGGTCCAGGGAATATCAATAAAGAAACCTTGAAGACCCTCCCAGTCTGCCCTATCGTAATGCCATTTAGTCACCAAAACAGGTTCAGAGTGGGAAGGTGTGGTAGGTGATAGACAGGTGGCCTGTATCAGACAGTGATCAGAAGCTCCAAGCGGGGACCTCACTGTAACATCATAATTTTCTGAATTGGTTGTTAAAAATAAGTCCAGTAGGTGGGAATTATGATTAGGATTATCTGGTATACGGGTGGGTTGGTTGACTAGTTGAGTGAGATTAAATGAGTCTGCAAATAGCTCACATTCAAGACCAGCATCATCAGTCCTTGCTGAATGAGTGAGCCATTCAACATTATGGACATTAAAATCACCCAACACAGTGATTTCAGAAGAAGCATTTAAGTTGAGGACACTGAGTTGTGAGGACAGAGAATCAAAAAGACTTTGCTCTGGAGGAGTATTTGGGGAACGGTAGATGCAACATATGTATTTAAATTTACCAGCAGAAATTAATTTGTATATAGAATAATCAAAATAGGGACAATTGAAACTAGTAACCTCCTCCAGGGCAATTTCAGATTTTGCGAAGCAACATACACCTCCTTTAGGTCTGAAATTTTGGAGCAGTTAATAACCTGGAAAATTAAATCTAGACGTGTCAGATGTGGATGTTACTTGAGTCTCTGTCAAAAAGAGGAGAGGAGGGGATTCTGCTTGAAGAAATTGGTGTACAGAATTGATGTTAGAGTGAAGTCCCCTTATATTACTAAAGAAAAAGCTGCACCGACGAGCAGCTTTGGGACGTTGCAATGCTCTTGACACAGTCTTGACACACCAAAAAGACATAAACAAGCTAGAACGAGTTCAACGTAGAGTTACCAAAATGATACCTAGCCTAAAGAACAAGCCATACGAAGAGCGTCTTAGAGAATTAAATCTATTTCCTTTAACCCAGCGCAGAATAAGAGGTGACTTAATTCAAATGTTCAAAATCATCAAAGGCATCGACAATATGAACTGTAGTAAGTACTTCACTATCGACCAATCTAATTACACGCGGGGAAACGGTTGCAAAATTATTGGTAAATCTTTTAACTCACACGAATCTAAGAATTTCTTCTTCAATCGAGTTGTCAACTTGTGGAATGGGCTTCCCCGAGACGTTATAGACTGCAGCACCGTTGATTCATTTTAACTCCGCCTAGACAAATATCTCGCATCAAACCCGCGACTGACTGCGTTTGTAAATTAATAACTTTATTTTATCCTCCCCTCAGTTACTAACCCATATGTCCCCTACTAACTACCTAGTCCTGCCATGGACATTAGTTCCAGGGCAGTAGTTCCCTTTCCAAAGTTCCCTTACCCACTCTAAACCACTGTTTGGACACTTGATCCTCAGTGTTTTGGAAGACAAGCAGCCTAGAAGGGTCACTAGACCTGTTGTTGATTGATTTCATTTGTACTTTGTACTACCCAATACATTATAGTATAGTATTATAGTATCCTTAACACAATATACACTTTCTCATTGTGGTAGTACGGGTGCTGAATTATATAGTTTAAGACTGACATATAAGGAACTTTAACGGATGAAAGTTACGAAAATAGTGTATGAAAATATAATGTGTGTCGATGACTTAATGGTGGCATTAATGGATGATACTGGAGTATTACACTTAAAGGTAAGTGTCGTAAACAGACTGATAGTGACATTAAACACATGCCACCCGGTGACAGTGTACATAGTGGTGCCCTGGAGGAGTTATACTAGATAAACAACAAGAGAGGAAAGGAATGTGAGAGTCTGAGAGCTGAAAATAGAAAGGTGACGATGGTTAAAGAGAACGACGGTAAATTGAAGAAGGAATTAAGAACAAAAAATACAATACTAAAAAGAAACTTTATAATTAAGGACATGAGAGAGGAAATAGTTGAATTAAAGAAGTATGAGGAAGTTAGTTGATGGTAAACATACAAACACAGAGTTCAATATGTTATAAGAAATGCGGAAGGGTAAAACAGAGGTATTCTCAATGGGAGAACGACACAATGTATTAATTATTGCTTAGAAAACCAACTTAATCTTTTTTATAACAGTTCGGTCATAATAGGAAGAATACCCGGTACTGTAGCTGAAGCTAGACACTGGACAAAACAAAAATAATTATAGCTCCCTTAAAAAAAAAAACATTGGCATATACGGTCAATATACTGTTTCAGATAATAGGCTAAACTACAATCTGCGGTACATTAACCTAGCCTAACCATATAGCCAATCCAAATTGAACGAAGCCAAACCTATCCTAGTCTAATCAATCTAAACCAGCTTCCATTAAACGATCAAACCAAATTGAACCCTGCCTAACTAAGATAAGCCCAACTTAGCAAATAACATAATCAAATATGACCAAACCCACCTTTACCTAATGAAGGCCAACATCTATCTATCTATCTATCTATATGTTCAGGCCCAATCCCCATTTTGGGGGTAGCAGACTCAAGACAGAGCAAGAACAGGGAAAACACAAAAACAACATAAAACAACAAATAAACACAGATAAACAGCACAAACTCACACACATCCAGGTCACCCAGGAGAAGACCCAGAGACCAGGGTCACCAAGGTCGCTCCAGCACTCCCCCGGCCCCCGACCACCCGGAGAGTTTCCGATCTCGGCAGGCAGACATGCAGCGGAGCCAAAGCCACAAGACCTCCCACCACACTTCCAGGCGCACCCTTCATATTAATCGTCTCCCCGGTCCAGGCCCCTGATGGACTATTATCTAGTCCAGCTTGCGCCCGACCCCTTTCTCCAAATGACCACGTGTTCACACAACTATTCACAAGCATTCTCCATTCACTCCTGTCCACCACCACTTCCCCTGCTTGATCTATAGTCATTCCTCTATCATCCAAAGCTTTTCTTACACAGTCTCTCCATCTCAATGAGGGTCTTCCTGCCCTTCTATCTCCCCTTGTACCTGACTCACATATTCTCTTTGTAAGCCTTTCATCTCCCATTCGTTCAACATGACCATACCAGCTCAGCACCCTTCTGTCCACTCTGGCTGACAAATGTTCCTGCTGCCCCACTCTCGTACGTATCTCTTCATTCCTCAATCTGTCTCTACGAGTAACTCCACACATACTCCTCAAGCAGCTCATCTCCATCACATCCAGCCCTCTTTTCTCCTTTTTCTTCAGAGCCCATGTCTCAGCCCCATACATCACTGTTGGCACAACAATTCCTTGATACAGTGCACTCTTTACTTTCACTCCGAGATTTCTCGTCTTCCACATACTTCCCATTGCTCCGAAAACCTTCCTTCCTTCACACACTCTCTGTTTTACCTCCACTTCCATACCTCCACTCCTGCTTATCGTTCCTCCTAGATATTTAAAACACTCTACTTGTTCCAATATTTCCCCATCCAGCTTCACATCTAGATTCATCCTATGCTCTCCCCTATTACACACCATTACTTTACTTTTATTGACGTTCACCTTCAGTTTCCTCCTTCCACAAACCACACCAAACTCTTTGACTACCCACTGCAGTTTCTCATCAGAATCCGCCACCAATGCTGTGTCATCAGCGAACAGCAACGGATTCAACTCCCAATCTCTACCATTCTTTCCTACTAAACCCAATCCTCTTCCCATAGTTCTCCTTTTCACCTGCCTCACCACACCATCCATAAACATATTAAACAGCCATGGTGACATTACACAACCCTGTCGCAAACCTACCTTTACCTCAAACCATTCACTCAACTCACCATTTCCTACTCTCACACATGCTCTGTTCCCTTCATAAAAACTCCTGCTTCTAACAAATTTCCTCCTATTTCATAAATCCTTAACACCTTCCACATTGCTTCACGGTCCACACGATCATACGCTTTTTCCAAGTCCATAAAAGCCCAAAATATCTCCTTATGCTTCTCTAAATACTTCTCGCATAACTGTCTTACTGCAAACATCTGATCCACGCACCCTCTTCCCCTCCTAAAACCGCACTGTTCTTCTCCTATTGCAACTTCTGTACACTTTATTATCCTCTCTATCAACACCCTGCCATACAGCTTTCCAACCACTGACAATAAACTAATACCTCTATAACTTGAACACTCCTGCCGATCTCCCTTCCCCTTGTACAACGGCACAATACATGCACTCTTCCAGTCTATTGGTACCATTGACACAGCAAAGCACACATTGAAAAGTCTCACCAACCAATCTATTATCACATCTCCACCCTTCTTTATACACTCCACAGCAATACCATCCAAACCTTCTGCTTTTCCCGCTTTCATTTGTTTCACTGCTTCTTTCACCTCATTTTCCTCAATCCTTTCATTCATTCCCTGCCACCTGGGTGGCCTGGGTAACCTATCTCCATCCACCTCTGCTTCAACCACTGCTTCTCTTCCATCTCTTGTATTTAACAAAGATTCAAAATTCTCGGCATATCTTTTCGTCACTTCAACTGGTTCCACTAGTAATTCTCCATTTTCATCTTTCACTGACTCTTCCCTCTTTTGTCCTCCTTTCCTTACTTTATTTACCTCCTTCCAGAACATCTTCTTTCGTTCTTCAAAATTCTCACTCAGCCTTTGACCCCACCTTTCGTTTGCATCTTTTTTCGCTTCTCTAATTTTCCGTTTTGCCTCTCTCCTTTTCTCCTTGTACCTCTCCCATACCTCAACACACCATCCTGTAAAGCCAACATACTTAAACCAAACCATATCAACATTAATATAGGCGTACGAAAAACAAGCATTGTAGCCTAATTGTTTGGCTATAGTTAACCCCTTGTGTACCGGTAACGTCTTTCTCACTTTATGCTGGCTGCTATTAGACGAGTTTATTCAGTTTACAAAGGGCCTCCAGCAATTACCAGGCTTCGAAGTATCTCAACCATATTTACTACCGCAGATCCTTCTAAAACTGCACATAATCGTTTGATATAGCTAGACTAAACTTTAAAAGACGTCGTCGGTACAGAAGGGGTTAATGGAGAGGGGAGAGAGGGCAAGATAAATATTTACAAGAACAATATACCAATCAAAGTGCATGTATAAAAGCGAGGGAATACATTTGGTGAAGTAAAACATCCTGGTGGATCACATAATATGCTTTCATTAATTTCATTGAAGGTGTTTGGTGTTGTACTGAAATTAATAACAAATAGATTATGTGAGTTCCACATATTGTACTTATCATAATGTTGGTGGCCATGGACAACCACACACACGCGGATCTTGTGTTCGAGTTCCACATATTGTACTTATCATAATGTTGGTGGCCACGGACAACCACACACACGCGGATCTTGTGTTCGAGTTCCACATATTGTACTTATCATAATGTTGGTGGCCATGGACAACCACACACACGCGGATCTTGTGTTCGAGTCAGGTGATAAGCTACTTAATATGTGCCACAGATACTTGTTGACATCTCTCAAAAACTTACTAGCCAGTAATCAATCAAATCGGACGAAAACATGCGAACAAGTGTTCTGTGAGAGCTGGCAAATTACCGTGTATTTTGCAATATTTCTAGCCAGTAAATAAGATACGCTAGTTATATAATTGCAACTAAGAATACTATAATGTTTCCGTACTCCACATTGCAATAATTATATTAACTATCTACAATAGTAAATGGGATACACTAAATTGTATAATGACACCTACAAGTATTGTAATGTTCCAGTATTCTATCTATCTATCTATTGCCTGACGCCGTGATCCCCGAAGGGGTGGCCACGAACGAACCGCCCCCATGCACTCTGTCCCCAGTCAGTCGACGCCCCTCCCCCCAACCATCACCGCCTCGTTCATGTACTTCCTCACTCTATCCTTCCACCTCTCATTCGGTCTACTTCTCCCTCTGTCCCTCCACCTCGCTCTTGTACACCCTCTTAGTCATTCTCTCGCTTTCCATACGTTCCATATGGCCGAACCATCTCAAGTTGTTCCTTTTCACACTTTCCAGCACATCTACCTCCACACCACACCTCCTTCTTACTTCCTCATTAGTCTGCCTATCCCTCCATGTAACTCCACACGCACTCCTTAAGTATTCCAGTATTCATTAAAACAATTATAATCCTTATAATATATATAGTAACATCTTACACTACATTATCTGGCTCGGAATACCGCAACATTATAGTATTATCACCAACAACGCTGGGGTTAAATACAGGTCCTTGTCCGACCAATTATCCAACACGTAAGATGGCAGAACCTACCTTGATCAGATGCTGGTGTTGATGGTCATCCTCCAAACCTCTTACGTAATACGCACCAGGGCTCCCACAAATCATTCAAGGAAATTCCCCAGAGAAAACCCAAAAATTCCCTAGATCGAGCAAAATATTCCTAAAACTTGTATATGAAGCATTAAACATAATTTATCACATATGAAGGTTAGCATCAATACATATTGAATGGAAATTGTTCCTTTATTGTTATTTACATAAATAAAGCTCTATAATCACAGGATGTGAAAACGTTAACACTTAAAGAGCGGGGCCCGACTTAAGTCCGTATCTAAAAAGCAGCAAGTTAGGAGCATTATTAAGGCTTTTAAAGGGTTAAAATTGAGTGCAAATGGCCGGGAGCGCAGCAGGCCACACGTCCGACACCCAGGGCTTACCGCCGCCCACTGACTCACGCTCCCTCTGTTCTCGAGAGGCCGGCAGTGTAGCCAGAAAAATATGCCGCTATACGCTAAACTCCCATGTTAGTGGTACCACTGCATGAAAACGACGGGTGCTACGTAGCTTGTTCTGGTCTCATTTTGAAGCTTGTAGCGCCAGTTTTTTGCTGAATACATTTCTTTTCATGCAGATACTAGATTGATCATTCAGGAGGGCCTGAATATGCCCAAAATAGCCCAAAACCCCCCGCTAGACGAGGGTTAATATCTATCTATCTATATACTTAGGCACATGCCCCCAGCTGGGAGGTGGCTGGCTCGAGACAGAGCCTGACTGGCGCCCGACCTCCACTCCCTACGACCGCGTTATCACTCATCTATTCACAAGCATTCTCCATTCATTCCTATTCATCACCACCTCTCTTGCCTGTTCTTCAGTCATCTCGCTTTCTTCCAACACTTTTTTCACACCATCTCTCCATCTCTTCCGACTTCCGAGGTCTTCCTCTCAATCTATTTCCCCTTGTTTCTGACTCATTTATTCTCTTTGTAAGCCTTTCATCACCCATTCGTTCAACATGGCCATACCAGCATTATGCAGCATAGCACCCTTCTTTCCACTCTGGCAACAGTACACTTAGCAAATAGGTCTAGGTTTACCAATACAAAATCAAATTGGCCTAGGCCTTCCGGTACCAGCACAAACAGTGCTATGTTTAAAATAATTGTGTCTCTGGCAATTAGGCTACCTTAAAGAAACAAATCACTTTTAATAGGATTAATAATATTTTAAATTTCTCTACCAGAAGAAACGTGAGGAAGGAAGGCTTGGGTTAACTTCCTCATAGTCCTAACCTCGAGGTCAATGTCGATATTGAATGTGTAGGCTATAGGCCTAGGGTGCAGTTTTTTGCATAGATCACCCATAAAGGCCATAATCCCAAGGCTTTCCCTTCAGACTGATTTCTTGCAATAGGCAATAAGAATACATAAACAACTTGCTCATCACACGAACAAACTAACAAATACATAGAACTTACATATGTGCTGAGTAACTCCTGTCCTGTTCCTGGTCCGAGACCGTCAGACCACCACCACCACCCTTTACCAACCACGCCTTTGTATCGGCTACCCTGACAGCCTTCTTAATATTCAGCATGCATTTTTGTAGTTTGTGGTATTATTCAATTTCATTACCCCTCATAGATTATTTGTAAACTAAATTTTGAATAATTATTGGTAAATATGAAAAAAGTACCCAGCAAATCACTAAAACAGTCAAATTCCCTAAAATTCCCCAAAATTTTGCAGGTTCCTAGATTATTCCCTAAACCACTCCAAAAGTTCCAATATAGGAACAAAATCCCTAAAAGTGGGAGCCCTGATACGCACTCTTCCTCGGGTTACCGTCCTGGAACGATGCCGACACCCACTTGACACTTTAACCAACTATAAACACCCGAATTACGCCGATAAAACGCATATGAAGACGATTACCGGTATTTGTCCCGCAGTCACACACTAACACATCCATACTTCCGTCCCGTGAGTCGAACTCTGAGGTGCATTGCTATCCCTGGCTGCTCCCCGAGTCCCTGCCTTAACGTGTTCATCCTACACCTTGTATTGCTCAGATATCTATTAGTTTTAATTAAGCACTATAATCATAGTTACTAATGAGAGTATTTATATGTTTGGTAGGTATTGTTGGTGCCATATTAATAGGAACACACCTGTATCAGGTAAATAATGTGGATTTGTTGTGGTCCCGTGGCTGAGTCGAGACCTCCGCACTGATAAACAGGCCGGCCAACATGACGGTGGGCGGGGCTAAGGAGGATTTAGATAAGCTACACGCAGTCTTGGTTTGTATCTCTTTCACAGATACAGTAGATGGTTTTGTTTTCAAATGGGGAATACACAAATGGGAATACACATAATGTGTCACATATTTGTACGCCGATGAGTAGTTTGAAACTATACAATGCGCAAGAAAGGTAAGCCAACAATAAGCACGAGAGAGAGAGAGAGAGAAGTTCCCCATCTCTTTCATTTAAGATAACTATAATATCACAGGCCGCTATTCCCCTCCACTATAGTGTCCTTAAGGAAGCATTATTAGGGGCCAGGGACCATTTTCGTAATTACATTGGTGACCATTACAATGCTACCCTAGATCTGGTTAACTCCGCGCGTACACACACACACACCCGCACACATACACACACACACATATGCACACACACACACATTATATCTCAAGTTACATAATCGTTGTTTTGCAATGTGCTTTGTTCGTAAGTATAATATACTCAACAGGTTTGGATCTAATGTGAGAACCAGACCCTTCCAACTGACCCCATATATATACAGCACAAGTTGCACAACCTGCTTTGTAGGGCTGTTATTTATACTGTATTTAGCTTACAGTATAAAAAGGAAAATATGTGGGTTAAAATAAATATATCTTCCTTTCAAAAGATAAACAATCATCAAATGGTATAATAATATCCTCTTAACAATTACATACAATTAAGATACTCAATTATTATCACGAAAGAAGAGTGAACATGTTCACTTCGTTTTCTTGGGATGAAATATTTTATGTGGTGGAGCTAAAGTATACCCCTTGGCCAAGCACTAAATATATTGACAACCTGAATGTAGAAACATGTAAACAGTAAATATATAGAGAGAACTGTTGCTAAGATGTATTATAATTGTTGTGTGAGAGACAGGTTAGTTTGGTCCACTGAATGGAAGACTTCATACAAGACAAATAGTGAGAGTGTGAGAGATCAGATTGGGTCATAAATTCCAGGATAATGTAGCAATGTTGTTAATGTACTTGTGGCCTACATACCTATAACATGGATGCCATATGTATACAGATACAGTATATATGTATGTATGTACAGTATGTATACAGGTAGAGTATGGGTGCTGTATAATTCCTTTCAGCTGGATACCGTGTGTATACCGGTTCAGTTATTTACATACGGATTCGGTTTATTCCTTTCAGCTGGATACCGTGTGTATACCGGTACAGTTATTTACATACGGATTCGGTTTATTCCTTTCAGCTGGATACCGTGTGTATACCGGTACAGTTATTTACATACGGATTCGGTTTATTCCTTTCAGCTGGATACCGTGTGTATACCGGTAGTTATTTACATACGGATTCGGTTTATTCCTTTCAGCTGGATACCGTGTGTATACCGGTTCAGTTATTTACATACGGATTCGGTTTATTCCTTTCAGCTGGATACCGTGTGTATACCGGTACAGTTATTTACATACGGATTCGGTTTAATTCCTTTCAACTGGATACCGTATGGCTACATGTACAGTAAATAAGGAAGTAGTACTGTCATCTACTGTAAGAAGTACCAGTTCTGCATATACTGTATTGTATATGCTAGCTACATACTGTACTTTGTATTCAGCAGTAAATAATGTTAAAGGTGGTGGGGCATCCGAAATTAAAATTAATTTATAATGTATTTAAAGAGATGTTTAGATCTCCAGTAATCAACCTGACTACTTCTTTGTCAAAACTAATCTTCAATATTAGAGAACAAATCAAAAATAGATATTGAATTGCGACCCCTTGCAACTAGTACTCACGTGAGGATATGACGTACGCCCAGGCAAACATTTGGGAAGTAAACATCAGCAAGTATAGCAAAAATGGTGAATAGGTGTGCTGTTTTCGGGTGTAGTAACATCCCTGGACCAAACATAGCACTCCAAAGGGATCTAGATACCTTACACGAATGGTCAGTAAATTGGCAGATGAAGTTTAACATTGACAAATGCAAGGTATTAAAGATAGGGAAGATGCATACAAATGTTAAATATAAACTAGCTAATGTGGAATTAGAAAACTCGAATTGTGAGAAAGATCTAGGTGTGTTTGTTAGCAATGATTTGAAGCCTCGACAACAGTGTATAAGCGTTCGAAACAAGGCAAACAGGATTCTCGGGTTCATCTCTAGGAGTGTGAGTAACAGAACTGCTGATGTTATCTTAAAACTTTACTTGTCATTAGTGAGACCCCATATGGATTATGCTGTTCAATTTTGGTGGCCTTATTACAGAATGGACATAGATTCATTGGAGAGAGTACAACGTAGAATGACAAGAATGATCCATAATATTAGAAATCTTCCGTATAAAGAAAGGTTGAAGAAATTAGGCTTACATTCGTTAGAGAGACGTAGAGTTAGAGGGGATATGATAGAGGTGTTCAAGTGGGTTAGTGGGATTAACAAAGGGGACATGACAAATGTACTAAAGCTCAGTGATAGGGAAAGAACTCGTACCAATGGTTTCAAATTAGATAAATTTAGTTTCAGAAAAGATATAGGCAAATATTGGTTTGGTAACAGAGTTGTAGATGGGTGGAATGTACTACCAAGTGCTATAGTGGGATTAAAAACGATAGGGAGCTTTAAGATAAAATTGGATAAGCATATGGACGAGAAGGGTTGGGTGTGAAGGGGGATCAACCGGGTTGGGCCAATCAGCGCTCTGCAGACCCCCGTAATCCTGCGTTAATCTCTAACCGTTTTGGTAAGATGATCCTCAGGGTATTAGAGTGTTGAGCCTATAATTGAGCTTTGTAATTGGGGTTGTGTGGGACAGGGATCTGCCTTGCTTAGGCCAATCGGCTTTCTGCAGACTCCCATTTTCTTATGTTCTTATGTTCTTATGTTCTACACAAGTTTCCAAGTGATCCATACCATTGTAACAAATGGGTGAAGTTTATACAAAGAACCAGAGTGTGGGAGGCAAAGCCCAAAACAAGCTTCATATGCAATGGACATTTTCGTGATGAATGCTTTGACAATAAAGTGCAGTGGAGTATGGGTATGGCTAAATGCACCTGCTGATTGCCTATACGGACTGGGGTCTTGTCATGCCTAGTGCCAGGTCCGTATATATACGGACTCGCCGAAAAAAAAAATCTTAGCAGCGAAACGACTGCACCTATAGCTTTCATATTTCTACCACACCTTACCCTTCTGGCGTCTTGCTACCACCACCCCAACCCCCTCCCCAAATCCACTCGCCGACCATGGGTCGCCGCATCAGGCCATCACAAAGGAAAACAAGGAAAATATGTGGCGGCGAAACGACTTCACCTACCCTTCTGTCTTCCCCCCACCACATCCCCAACTTCCTCCCACCACCCACTTCCAGCCCATCCGTAGATCATCACATACAAAAATGAAAATCCGTGGTGGCGAAACTACCTCACCAATCGGCTCCATATTTGTAACACAGTCAATTACCCTTCTACCTTCCCCCCACCATCCCCCAAACCACCCTCCCACCGATACGTGCTTGCCAATTTCAGGAGTCAGGAGAGTGGATAATATGGGCTAACTTAAGCCTAGCCCAAATTATACAGTCAGTGTCGATGGATATAGGCCTAACCTAGGCTAAAAAAAATATATTGGCTGAAATTCAACTACTAGCAACTAGGCTTAAACAAAAAAAAAAATCGATCGCCGCGGTTTAAGTTCCCGTCTATTTTTACGGCGATTTTTTCTGTTATTTGCACCCTGTTGGCAATGTACATGATGATGACAATAAGTCATGGAGGCGTGAGGGGCGGGCTTTCATTATTGTATCCAAATGCAGTCAAAATAGACGGGGACATGATCGCTAGCGTCCGCCGCGGCTCCGAGTAGTGTAAACAAGGCGGGCGGTAATCACAGCTGCTTCTCCCTCTCCTGCTGCTGGATCTCGTCCTACAGGTTCATACATATAAGCCTGGACACCACCAATATTCATCACTTGAGGTTCTTTGCCATAATCACGGTTATCACCCTCAGTATTGGCAAACGAAATCGGAACTACTGTCACTATCCTCCATTTCCACCTGTCAGAAGAGCTTGTTGTGTTCCTGGGCATACGTCATCAGAGCGCTTAAACTCCGAATCCAGAAAAGTGTCACCCATATCCTATTTTGGCCATTATATAAATAATTAAGCCATTGTAGCAGAAAATATTGCACCAAAAGCTATAGTGCACACTGCCGGTAATGATTGTGGAGGAAAATAATAGCATGCACACCCACCTTGAAGTCGCTTAGCTCAAAATTAAATATATTTTTAAATATATAACTGTCAAATTTATCCCTATGTGCGTTTTTGTTCTGAATATTGCTTCGTTGCGTCCTATTTGTCTAAGTTTAAAATCGGTTATATGGTTACATTCATGTACAATGTGATTTGAATTAAAACAACACAAAAATTAGGTAAAACAAGTGTCTATAAGACACATTTTGTTAGTCCTATGATCAGCTAGTAAATAGGTTAGTATATAGCAAACTAGTACACAAAACAATATTCGTTTATATATACCTTGACAAAATACCAACACGCAAATACAACGGCGCAAGAAAAACGGTGATTGGTTAACTCAGCTTAAATTGTTAGAAAATCCACTCACCACAGAACTACACGGACAAGGTAAGTCAGTCAGTCAGGCTCTCTCTCTCGCTCTAGCTCTCTCTCTCTCTCCCTCTCTCATATACAGACGTTCTATTCCGTACCCCCAGGAGTACCGTGAACAGATGAAGTATAAAGAGAGGATACACAATACAAGGGCCTCCATGGCACGTGGAAAACAAGTCTAGGAAAACATATAATACATCCTAACTTGTAATGCCTCAAAGGGAGAGAAGGATACTTAGATCATTGAATATAATATTTATGTTAGCAATATCGTGAAAGGGCAGAGAGGGAGAGGGAGACTGAGAATGACATGAAAGGATGGAATTGAGAGGTATATGATTGAAAGTGGTGTGGGGTCGAAGGAGAGGCGCCGACTGACGGACAACAGAGGAACATGGAGGCGATTAATTTGTAGCAATCTCCTCAGATAAATATAATACAGTAAACCTGGACAACAAGACATAGACAGAATAGGCTATATGGTGATGGTGGTGACCACAAGAGTGTTTATATATTATGTGGATGTAAACATGGACAATTGTGTTATAGACAGTTCCGATAGTCTATGTGGTATTGGTAATGACCATAATATTGTTTATTATCTCATACGTGTATTTTGGTAAGTGTTTAATTAAATCAAATAATTAATGTTATAATATAAGAATATAATACATTAAGCGGACCCTCAAAACCTTAATATATCTGGCTTTACACCAACATTAATCAGGGTTTACAGATAGACACAGAATATTATCGATCACTGGTCATGTTGTAGCACCTTATATTACTTATATTACCGATATCACCTTATAGTTTTCCAAATGTTCAACAACTAGGAATCAATATGAGTATAAAATATATTGAACACAAAATAGTGCCTAGGTCAACACAAATAAACGTGAGCAGTTATGGAATGAGGATGAGGTGAACATTGTTGGTACATCTTTTAAGGGGAGATGGATCGTTGTTCTGGTCCCTTTTCTTCCTCATGTTTAGCTCCATTAGTTTTCAGATTGTATGAAGTTATGCCCATTAGTTTGGCTATTTTAAGACTTTTCACACTATTTTTCGTGTTAATACTAAGACTTTTCGTGTCATTTAGGTGTTGATTTTGTCCTAGCGAGCGATAGCGAGCCTGTAAATCGGCCTTCGGACGGAACATTTTTCTACCGAAATATGTACACATTTTTTTTGAAGGAGGGTCTTGGGTTTTTGTTTTTGTTTAAAGCTTGATGGAGGTCTAGGGAGAAAACTAAAAATAATATAAAAAGATACACAAATGAGGAAACAAATACGCCCATTCCCCCTTATAAGATGGATTGATTTGGTGCAATACAGCTTGATTTAAGATTGTATACGACATTCTATAGACCTATGAAACAGTAGGCTATAGTACTTTGTAGGAAAACATATACATTATTCTGTATGTGTGTATCATGTCTTACAACGCATTATGAGAGAGAGAGAGAGAGAAGGCTCGTACTTTATGCTTCTCATTCTCTCCTCGGGGAAAATATGTTTCTTCCGCTTAAGCATTACGGTAATGTATGAGCAAGACTCCTGCAGCGTCAAAGCTACTGGCAGACATGGGAATAAATGTATTTGATTTTGTTGTCTATGTTTATGAAGGAGACAAAAGGCAAAGCTGCCTGTAACAAGTGTCTCACCCAAAGGTTGAAAGTGTGCCAAAATCAAGGTACAGTACTTAGCCTACTCTCTGTTGCCTGTGTGTTACTGTGAGGGTTGTCAGAGGTCCGGTTGTTGGTACACTTCCTTCTGAGCTCACTATCATACACAGACACACCACAATCACACATAATCAATGTTACACTAACAAATATATCTCACAGACTGACCGCGGGGACACAGGTTACCCTCAATGTTTATAATCAGGTTGGTTAATCCAACACATTGGAACGTCTTGATTAACGGCAATAAGAACATTTATAATAATATACGTAATACATACCAAGTGACAATGTTCAGACTTGTCTCAGTGACATTTTATCCTTCAATTATGTATCGCTTTGTTAAAGTATATACTATACAGAATGCGAGATAATGTCATCTATGACAATCGAGCTACAGAAAACTTGGCATAAGAGGGGTAACTATATTAACAATAATAGTAAGCTGTCATTAACGCTCATATTTCTTCTCTAGTAAAACTAATACTTGGTAAGGATTGTAGCCAAATATACAACGTATAGGTCTACTATTGCTATGCAGTTTTTCTATTTTAATAAACTATGTGATTTAGTTCGTCATACGGTATTGTTTGTCAATACACTAAGCAAAGGGGGATACAAAAAACAGTATGTTATGAATGTTTTTCTTTTTCACTGTAAGTACAATTAACACTGTATTTTATTTATGTTATATGCTTTCGCTTAGCCGCAAGGAAATTACAAGGGGAGAGAGAGAGCACCACAATGATAGTTGCTATATATAAAATTATATATATTGAAAGTTGAGAGAACCATGAGAAATCTTCAGAACCCCTTGGAAGGAAAGTTGTATGTTTCGTGTATCAGAAACACAATGATTTATGCTTCAGAAACGTGGCCAGTTAAAGTGGCCAGTTTTATACTGTATATGTTTGTATGTAATTGAAACCAAAAGTTCAGTTATATAATACACTGAATTTGAAAGCCATCGACAATCATGGAAGCCTACCATTAATTATATAGACGAACTAAGAGAACACAGTTGAGTGATCACACACTGATTTAATTTCACTAGATTAAGATGGTCTGATGAGAATTCCGTGGACGGAACGAAACCGGACCATCCAATAAGGCCTTGTTATCCGTGGATCAGGTGGAGGTGGTCAGTTCATTACTGGCATTATGGTATATCTTCCACCCTCACAACAATTATGGTGGACAACCTACAAGTACTGGAGCTGAACAATGTTATTATTGGTTAAGTGACAAAACCACGAACCTTCCACATTGATACCACATTGATGGTGGTATACTTCCCCACTTGATGCAATATGTCCCACAAACTGCCAGCCTTTTGTTTTGTTTTTATGTGAGTGAGGGAGACAAAAGGCAGAACTGACTGTAGCGAGTGGCTCCCTCAGAGTTGAAAGAGTGACAGGGCCAAAATCAAGGGACGTTCGAACCAAAATGCGTTGACACACAGAGTTTGAAGCAATGTAAGTCATAGGAAGAGGGAAAGACTGATTCTGGGAGAGAGTGCCAGAGCTCAGTTGTTGAATAGAAGAAAGACAGAATAACGTTTCACTCTTGGGTTGGAGAGTTGCACATTGTAGGGGTGGGATTTTGATGCAAGAAGGGTGCTACGTGCTCTACGAAGAGGGGGTGGAATACACTGAGAGGGCTCTGAGGAACACTGATTATTGTAATAGCAGTAGAATAGTGAGAGAGATGCAACATTGCTGCAAAGAGAGAGAGTGACTGCAGAAAATCGGTAAGTGGACGTGAGATAATGAGACGAAAGGCTATATTTTCGACTTTGTCTAGAAGTGATGTGTGAGACGATACTCAATACATGGTGTGTGGTGGTGGTACTGAGGGTAGCGTGTACGTGTGTGTGTGTGTGTGTGCGTGTGAGTGACCGGGTGTAATCACTGTGCAGCAGAGGTCCTCAGATTTTGTCAATATCTCTGGAAATACTGACGTTACAGTGTAGTGACCTATGCCAATTAAGCATTAAGGATTCGCGCCGTTTGTGGTTGTATCTGGAAGAAAATTAAGCGAGTGGGTGATGAAATATTAACGACAATACTATACTCTTACACCTTAGGGGAGGTGTGGTAGAGTGGTCTTGCCACTGGCCTGGTAATCCAAAGGTCCCGGGTTCAAATCCCGATGTATCAATGGGAAGATATTATTGGGATGGAATTTGTGCTGTACCTGGTATCAGTGCATTACCACAAGCCCACCGAAATGTCAATAAAATACCCTCATTGTTCCCTGATTAAATAGCACTGTATGATTATTCCCATATTCAAAATATGCTATAGGGGTGCAATGCCTTGTGAGTTATCTGCTCAACAGGTGGCGTTGTGTGTGTGTAAGTGTGAGAGTCCGAGTGTAGGGGGTGAGACAGTGAAGCACGGGAACGAGGTGGCTTCAGAGATGGGGTCGTTTCGGGCCATGAGTGAGCACCGTGCCTCATGTGAAGGCAAGATGGTAGGTGCTCGTTGTACTCTACGTGCTTCATATGTCTCACTCCCTAGACTGGAACAAGACCTCACGGGCTTCACTGTTCATTGTAAAGCGGTGAATGTTAAGGCTCTCAGCCTATGCCCGAGAGGAAGTAAGTTGGAATATAGAAAAAAAAAAAAAAAAAAAAAATCTACCAAGCCTTCTCGCCCACAGTCAGCGCCACCTGTTGTTCAACCATACAAACCACCCACACCAACATTTCCACCAACATTTCTACCACTACCACTATCTTCCCCCATCGCCTTTCTCCATATTGGTGATATGAATCTATCGTGTGGAAGTTAAATTAAGGTACCGGTAATTTAAAAAGTGAAACCCTAAATAGAAAATAGAAAAGTGAATTACCGGTCTGGAAACAACCTTCCCCCCACCCCCCCCCCCCCCCCCCCCCCCCCCCCCCCCCCCCCCCCCCCCCCCCCCCCCCCCCCCCCCCCCCCCCCCTACCTAGAAGCATGTCTCATAGAACAAGCCTACCCCCTCCGGGAAATTCATGCTCAAAGTGTACAAAGTCTTGCATAATTGAGTGTTTAAAGTGTGAAAACTGTAATTGTTTTATCCATGTTGCCTGTTCTGAACTTCCATCATACCACCTAGTAAATTACTTCAACTCTAGAATCCACTACAATTGTGAGAGTTGTGTACAATTAAAGTTTAAGGATAAATATGATGAACAGTATGCATGGGTACAATCAATCATCGAGCGTGATGTTACCAGTACCAGTACAGTGACTGACCTTACACAAGATGAGGACAAAACATTACATGATTCTGAATCTGAAAAAGAGACGCAAACCAGTGTTCAAGAAACAAATGCCTCTATACTACAATTGAAAGAAAAGGTTGACAAGATCTGTTTCTATTACAAACAAAATAGTTGTAAATTCGGCCAAGAAGGCCATAATTGCAGATATAATCACCCTAAGATCTATCCAGCCTACCAAGCTCATGGCCCTAACCCTGCACATGGATGTGTAAAGGGCCGTCAGTGTGAGAACTTTCACCCTATTATCTGTAAAGGATCAGCAGAGGCATCCGAGTGTTTTAACCAAAGATGTAGGAAACTTCACCTTAAAGGCACTCGTCGTCGACCTCTGAACTCCAGACTACCACCAACGACTGCTCACCAGGTACCACCTACTAATGTTTACAATCCAGGACCCAGAACTTTACCACCACCTGGTCCAGTGGTTGAGCCAAGACCATCTGCTGGACCAGGACCCACAGTTTATGTTGGGCCAGGACCAACTACAATCCCACCTAGTTCTACAGTAACTACACCCACTGCTACTCCACCAGTTATTCCTGAGCCTATACATCCATTTATTGCAGCTCCCCCTGTACAGAACCAACCAAGACCAAGTGATGGAATAGAAAATGTTCTTATAAAACAAGTGCAAATTCTTCAAATGCAAATGAACCATATCCTCAAGATTAAAGCATGGCAACAAGACCAAAGCATCAATTGGCATCCATCCCGTGTGCCGATAGGCCATCCTCAAGGAGTCCTCTCACCAGATCATATGTTTCCATATTAAACAAAATTATTTCATGCAACATTGAGGGACTAATCCCACGCAAGTTCAAAGCAAAGCTTGAAATAATTTCTGAATTAGCATCTGAAGAGGAAGCCCTTATTGTTGCACTTACCGAATCACATCTCTCTGAAAATATTAAAGATGCCGAGGTTAAAATAAACAACTATACATCGTTCAGAACTGATAGAGCAAATAGAAGAAAGAAAGGAGGAATTATCACCTATCTGAAAGACACAATCTCCCTGTACACCAAAGTGATACTTTCATTCTCAAACTCAGTTTCTGAGGTACAAATGCTCAACATTGAACACATAAATCTGATGTTTATTGTCATCTATCGCCCTCCTGACTGTACCCAGAACAATTTTATCCCAATCCTGACACTGATTAAAGACAAAATAAATGAGATGTCAGCTCCCTTACCAAATATCATCCTAACGGGTGATTTCAACTTACCAATAATTGACTGGGAAACTGAAGTGGTACAAGGAGGATCTACAGATGCACAATTACAAGCAGCTGCCCTCCTTGACCTAGCAGAGAACTACTGCATGAACCAGTATATCCGAGTCCCTACACGTGGCAAAAATATCCTAGACCTATTTTTCCCTAATAACGAAGAGCTTGTCCATGAGTACACTGTAGACTCAACTACTATATCAGACCACAATATAATTGTAATGACTACCAACATAAAATCTTTAGAACACAAAAAAGCAATGATACCACCCCAAAGAAACCTAAGTTTAAATGAACTAAATTTGTTCAGTACTAATACATGCTGGGAGAATATTGATAGAGAATTGGGTGGATTATGTTGGGAGAAATTGTTGACAGATACAGACCCCAATAACCAATATGACTTACTGCTGAAACATTGCTTAGCGATTTGTGAAAAATACACCCCTATTAAAAAACAACCCTCAACCACTAAGAAAATTCCCCGTGATCGAAGGATAATAATGAGAAAACGAAGAAGACTACGAGTAAAAATTGCCCATTCTACCAACGACCACAACCGTACTTTGATGCAGCGGAAAATCTTGACGCTAGAAGAGCAGTTAAAAACCTCTATTGAAAAATAAATGAAGCTGAGAGAAGAACAGGCAGTATCTGCAATCAAGTCAAACCCTAAATACTTCTTCAAATATGTAAGTAACCGATCAACAATTAAGGCCGCTGTTGGCCCTTTAACAAGTGAGCACGGTAAAATTATTGAAGACCCAACAGATGTTTGTGAAGCTCTTTGTAAACAGTACGAGAGTGTTTTCAGTACTCCTTTTGAAGATAAGATCATCACAGAACCCAACAACTTTTTCTCCAACAAGATCAAGGACCCATCAATAGAAGATATAGTTTTTACTGAGAATGATATAATAGACGCAGTTAAAGAAATTTCCACCAATGCTGCAGCTGGCCCTGATGGTTTTCCGGCCATACTACTGAAGAATTGTGCAGAAAAGTTGTGTGTACCTCTCAAAATGCTATACAGATCTTCACTGGATTCCGGGATTGTTCCTGGATTACTGAAGAGAGCTAAGGTAACTCCCGTATTCAAAGGCGGGTCAAGAGGCAAAGCAGAAAACTACCGACCTATTGCCCTCACATCCCATATCATTAAAACTTTTGATAAAATTATTGTCAAGAATATTACAAACTACCTTGAACAAAGCAATAAAATTAATGATAGCCAACACGGATTTCGACAAGGTAGATCATGCTTGTCCCAGCTCCTTGGCCATTATGAAAACATTGTTAGTACACTAGAGAATGGCAGCAACATCGATTTGGACTTCAGTAAGGCCTTCGACAAGGTGGACCACGGAATCCTATTACATAAAGTCCGCAATCTAGGAATAGTAGGTCACCTTGGAGTATGGATCCATAACTTCCTGAACGAGAGAAAGCAATGTACAAAGGAGTACAAAGGAAATCAAGCAACAACAGGTCTAGTGACCCTTCTAGGCTGCTTGTCCTCCAAAACACTGAGGATCAAGTGTCCAAACAGTGGTTTAGAGTGGGTAAGGGAACATTGGAAAGGGAACTACTGCCATGGAACTAATGTCCGTGGCAGTACTAGGAAATTAGTAGGGGACATATGGGTTAGTAACTGAGGGGAGGATAAAATAAAGTTACTCATTTACAAATGCAGTCAGTCGCGGGTTTGATGCGAGATATTTGTCTAGGCGGAGTTTAAATGAATCAACAGTGCTGCAGTCTATAACGTCTCGGGGAATCCCATTCCACAAGTTGACAACTCGATTGAAGAAGAAATTCTTAGATTCGTGTGAGTTAAAAGATTTACCAATAATTTTGCAACCGTTTCCCCGCGTGTAATTAGATTGGTCGATAGTGAAGTACTTACTACAGTTCATATTGTCGATGCCTTTGATGATTTTGAACACTTGAATTAAGTCACCTCTTAATCTGCGCTGGGTTAACGGAAATAGATTTAATTCTCTAAGACGCTCTTCGTATGGTTTGTTCTTTAGGCTAGGTATCATTTTGGTAACTCTACATTGAACTCGTTCTAGCTTGTTTATGTCTTTTTGGTAATAAGGGCACCAGCATTGAACGCAGTATTCCAGAAGAGGGCGGAATAAGGAATTGTAAAGGGTTAGGATAACGTCTTTGGATTTATGCTCAAATGACCTGCCTATAAAGCCAATTATTTTGTTTGCCTTCTTAACAACTTCTGAACATTGTTGACTCGGTTTTAGGTTACTCGATATTGTTACTCCCAGATCGGTTTCTCTGTTTACATTCTTAAGCTGAGTGCCATTCATCGAATAGTTTGCTTTCTCATTTAGGTATCCGATATGTAGTACTTTACATTTATCCGCATTGAAACTCATTTGCCAAATTTGAGCCCAATGTGACAATTTATCTAGATTGTGTTGCATATCGTCAACTTGATCTTTTGAGAGTACGCTATTTGCAATTTTTGTATCGTCAGCAAATTTTGAGATTGTACAGGTGAGACCCTCATCTATGTCGTTGATGTAAATTAGAAAGATAATTGGTCCTAGTACCGATCCGTGGGGTACCCCGCTACTTACATTGGTCCATTTAGATGCCTTACCGTTTATGACTACTCATTGATTTCTGTCGCTGAGCCAATTTTCTATCCATTTCAACACACCGTCTTGTATTCCATGCGCTTTTAGTTTTAGCAGTAAACGTTTGAGGGGAACTTTGTCAAAGGCCTTTTGAAAATCAAGGTATATAATATCTACAACTTTACTCTCATCGTAGAGGTTGAGGATATCGTGGAAGAAGTCTAAGAGGTTTGTTAAACAGGAACGTTTTTTACAAAAGCCGTGTTGAGTATCTTTAAGTATGTTATTTTCCTCTAAGTGATTTACGAGTCTGTCTCTTATGACCGTTTCTAGCATTTTACATACAACTGAGGTTAAGCTAATTGGACGATAGTTACTGGGTAGGGATTTGCTGCCTTTTTTTAATATCGGTGTTACGTTGGCTATCTTCCACTGATCAGGCATAGTTCCAGACAGCAAGGATTTATTGAATAGTAATGTCAGTGGTTTGGAGAGCTCATCCTTAGCTTCCTTTAGAACTCTAGGCGAGATTGTATCAGGTCCAGGCGTTTTATTTACCTTGAGTTTATCTAAACAATTCAATACTTCTCTCTCTGTAACGGTGATATTGCTTAGAACATCTGAATTATCAATCTGAATCGGCGATGGTGTATGGATATCATTGAGGTCTTCTGTTGTAAAAACTGATGCAAAGAAGGTATTGAGTGCATTACTCATTTGTACTTCGTCTTTGGTGTATTCTCCATTTTCATCGACTAACGGTCCAACAGTTGAAGTAACTACTTTTTTCTTTCTGATATTACTATAGAATTCTTTCGGGTTTGTTTTACTTTGATTCGCAATATGTAACTCTAGGGTCTTTTTACTTTGCTTAATTAACTTTTTGGCTTTGCGTCGTAGCTCTACAAATTTCACCCGTTCTTCGTCATTTTGTGAGGATTTAACCCTTAAAAAGCGGCTCACCACATAAGTCGTTTTTAATAAAGCTGGACTATGTGGCGGCGCTCGACATAGGTCGAGTGGCAATTTCAGCACGTAATGTTGCTGAGAGAGAGAGACAAGTGGTGGCAGGAGACTAGCGAGCGTATGACTGCTCCAGACCACCGCGGCGAACCTACTGACACGAATCTCAGCTCCCTCCTCCCTCTCTCACTCGCTACATAATGAATTGTATGGGGAAAGTGGCTAATTACCTGCTTTTTGCACTCGCGTTGCACGGTTATTGCAAGAAAACTAGCCATCATACAAGGATCGTTATGGTGTCATTCGAAAGCTCTGTTTATGCCCTTTCAGGGATAGATACTTGTTTTACGTTCTGGGTCTTATTTAGGCATGAAAATGATCACATAAACAGCCCTATTTTGGCTAAAAACACCCCGCTGGGCGGTACATATAAATAAACCGCATAGGCCGCTAAAGAAGGGTTAAACTATCATTAGCAAATTTTTTAGCAAGCAGGCAGTTTGAAATATCTTTATTCCACCATTTGGGCTTATTATTATGGCCTGGACGCCGTATTTTCGATGATATGCAGTCTTGCACTGCTTTTAGGTAAGTGGTTTCGAATAACTTCCAAGATGTATTTATGTCGTTATTGTTAATTAAAAAGCTCCAGTCAGTTTCTTTAAACATAGCTCTAAGTTTATGAAAGTTTGCTTTCTTGAAATTAGGGACTTTTTCGATGCTACTATTTGGTTCGTTACTAGTAAAGTTTAAAGTGAAAGTTATCGTACGATGGTCGCTGTTACTGAATTCATCACAAACATTCAAATTCTCTATTAATTCTTCTTTTGTTGCAAGTACAATGTCAAGAACGTTATTACCACGGGTCGGTGTTCGAACAAATTGATAAAGCGAACTCTCTTGCAAGTTCGTATACAAGTCATGTCCGAAGTGTGAAGTAAGAGTATCGCCCCACTTGGTCACAGGTAAATTAAAGTCGCCAATAAATACGGTATCTTGTGAGTTACTTACATCTGCAATTTGTTCATAAATTTCTCGGTCAGTTTGCACTGATTTAGCTGGAGGTCTGTATATTAATGCAAGTATTATTTTTGTACCTTTATTATTCTTTATTAGCACAAAAGATGTGTCGACGTTCACAATTTGAGGTTTTGACAAGAGGGTCGGGTTAAGACTTTCTTTGATATAAAATAAAACGCCACCTCCATTTTTATTTATTCGGCTTTTCTCAAACATTACATAACCGGGAAGTGAATACTCTGCTAAAAAGTCTCTATCTACTGTATTGAGCCAAGATTCTGTTATACCAATCACATCATAATTTTCAGTAAACACTAGTTCCTCTAAATCTCAAAAATTTATTGCGTATGCTACGAGCGTTTGCATAGAAAACCTTTAAAGTTGCGGTTTTAGAACTCACAGAACGTTCTTTAATCAAATTTTTGGTTCTGGTCGGATCTACATTTACATTCATGGCTGACATCGGTCCTCGGTCGTTATCCCTCGTGGTTTTGAATTTGGGTTGTGTTGGTGGAGCTTTATCCAAATTCGTGGTTCTTGACAGATTACCATTTAATTCCTTCGCAGGTTGCCGCCCTCGCTGTCTTCGGTCCTCCTTCCTGGTTGTCCTGTGCTGAGTCGATTTCTTCTCCGAAAATCGGTCACCGCATCGTTGAGAAGACGCCCAAAACGTGCTGCTCCCACCTGGTTCAGATGAACTCCATCGTCCGAAAACAAATAGTCATCGTAGTAGAAATTGTCCCAGGTGTCGACGAATCCTACGTTTTCCTTCCTGCAGAGGTTTGCTAGACAACGATTTGTGCTGGTGGCTATGTTGTAAAATCGGCTCTCTACACCAAGCCGGGGGACGATTCCTGAGACGATGATCCTTGATGACTTCTCCTTAAACGACTTGATCAGCTGCTGGTACTTTAAAGCAAATCTTCCGACCGGGTTCGCTGTACATCGTTGGATCCAACGTGGATGACGTACATTGTATTAGCAGGGGCCAGCTTAGATACTTCGTCAACTGCAGCAACTACATCGTCCACACCACCACCAGGGATACAAAAACGCTTCCTGGTCTTAGGTGCTCTGGCGCAAAACTCTGTGAGCTGACCACGTATCATCGAGTCTCCCACGAGCCGGACTTCTTCTATTTCCGCTTCGTCATCTGAGTCTGCGAGTATCTGGAAGCGGTTTTGACACTCGGTAATCGGTATGGGTTTCCTGGTCTTGGGGCAAACGTTGTTCCTCACGACACGGAAGTTGTCTTGAGGGGGAAGAGAGCTACTATTTCTTTCTTGAGTATCGGAACCATCAGATGAAATGGCTACTGCAGGCGTTGAATTGTTGGCAGTTGACGTTGGGGCGTTGGTGGCTGCTGGAGTTGCCGTGACAATTGAAGTTTGTGGTACTCCAACGTTGAGTGTTACAAACTCTTGGAGTGATTCCAGCTTCATGGTGAGGCCGTTGATCTTGTTGTAGGCTTCATCTAATTTCACTGTCAAATTCTCTCATTCTGGCAGAGACGGCAGACTTGAAGATCGACAGTAACAAACATGGACTCACCAAACTTACCGGCGCAGTTTGTACAAGTGCGAGGCATGGTAACAGTCAGTTTCTTCAGATCACTTCACTCACTTTAACCCTTATTTAGCGGCGAGCAACATAAGTCGAGTTAAAAAAAGCTGGACTATGTGGCGGCGCTCGACATAACTCGAGTGGCAATTTCAGCACGTAATGTGGCTGAGAGAGAGAGACAAGTGGTGGCAGGAGACTAGCGAGCGTATGACTGCTCCAGACCACCGCGGCGAACCTACTGACACAAATCTCAGCTCCCTCCTCCCTCTCTCACTCGCTACATACTCAATTATGTACTGAAAGTACCGAATTACCTGCTTTTTGCACTCGCGTTGCACGGTTATTGCAAGAAAACTATCCATCATACAAGGATCGTTATGGTGTCATTCGAAAGCTCTGTTTATGCCCTTTCAGGGATAGGTACTTGTTTTACGTTCTGGGTCTTATTTAGGAATGAAAATGATCACGTAAACAGCCCTATTTTGGCTAAAAACACCCCGCTGTGCGGTACACATAAATAAACCGCATAGGCCGCTCGTAAGGTGTTAAAACACTTAACTCACTTTAAAACACTTAACTCACTTTAAAACAATTCACTCACTTTAGAAACACTTCAATCACTTCAACCGAAAACAAATATGTTGAATTACACAACAATAGGTTATCAGGGGTGATAGCCTAACCGAAAACAAAAAATTTGAGATACGCAGAATTAGGCTTCCAGGGGCGATAGCCTAACCAAAAGTTTAAAACAAATTGAAATACGCACCAATAGGCTACCAGCGTTGAATAGCCTAACCGAAAATAATAAAATTGAAATACGCAGAAATAGGCTACCAGGTGTGATAACCTAACCTTAAACAAATATATATATATAACAGAATATGTAACTAAATATACAATTCACCAAATAGAGATTATATAAAAATAAAGTGTGACTGCACACAAGGGGTTAATATACTGTATCAACAGATGGCCCTGGTGTCACTGTAGCCTAGTAAAGTAGTAGCCTACTCTTTTTAGATAAAAAAAAAATGTATCAGTCAAAGGTTACTACAAGATCGTGCAAGCAACAACTAAAATTACAGATATATATAGCTACAGTAGGATACTAAACACAATATCTACTAGAGTTAATAAGAACAACAGATTGGCTGGCTATAGGCTAGGCTAGGTTTGGATTAGGTTAAAAGCTTGGCAGGTTGGGTTAGGCTAGGTTAGTTTGTACAAATACCACCCTTAGCTTAAAGTAAAATCACTCTGAGGAGAAAAAGTCAAGAATATATCTAGGGGGAAAAGATCAATGAATGCACTTAAATTTACTACAAAATTGGCTGGAATTTATTATGTATAATCCCCCAAAAAAGGTTTGTTTACAAAATGGCGTCGGCGTTCGTTCCTGTAGGCAGGTTAGTTAGTACACAATATTGTTTATTAGCAAATTAATATGCAAAGCTTTACTTACATACAAGGCAGTTAAATTGATACTTACTACAGTAGGTAATGGGTAAAATTAGGGGCTACGATTTTACATCAAATAAGAAGAGAGCGTTTGTTTACAAACAAATCAAAACAAAACAACAGATGGCGCTAGTGGCGCCCTGTCCGAGCAGGAGTCTTGTGATAAACACAAAGTTTATCAGTCAATACACAGCGAAATATCGTGCAGTGTTACTTACTAAGCTACAGGATGGTTAAACGTGCTCTTAACCACCTTTCATGCACAAGAATGAAGAGGATGAGTAGTTAATACTCAAATTATGATCGATATCGTGAGAGCGTTGACAGAGCGTCTGCAGCGTCTGGCGGTAGCGAGGTGAGAGGTAGCGAGGTGCTGTGGGTGGTGTCATTTCCCATGACTCAAATGTCTACAGTGGTGTCCCTCAAGGTTCTGTACTGGGGCCACTGCTGTTCCTCATACTCATATCCGACATTGACCAAGGTACACTCTACTCAAAAGTCTCATCTTTTGCCGATGATACCAGAGAAATGAAAGAAACTAAATCAATGGAAGATGTGGACAAATTAAAATCTGACCTTACCAAGCTATATACATGGGCCGAAACAAATAATATGTCTTTCAATAATTACAAATTTGAACGGGTTAGATATGGTACAAACAAAATAGAAGAAGTCCACTATTCGGCACATGATGGCCAAAGAATAAGGTGCAACAACAAAGTGCTAGACCTAGGGGTAACAATCAGTGATGATGGCACCTTCACTACCCATATCATAACAGTAGTACAAAAGACACGAGCCCAGGTTGGCTGGGTATTGCGTACTTTCAGAACTCGTGAAAGAGAACCTATGTTAACCCTGTATAAGGCCTTGGTAATACCACTCTTGGAATATTGTTGCCAGTTATGGAATCCCTGGAAGTCACGAGAGAAACAATCATTGGAAGGCATCCAGCGCTCCTTCACTAGTAAAATAGTGTCTGTAAAGGAGGAAGACTACTGGCAAAGACTTAAGTCTCTAAACTTGTACTCTCTAGAACGACGCCGAGAAAGATACTTGATCATTTATACCTGGAAAATTCTCAACAACTTAGCCCCAAACCGGCTGGGAGAGGAAGAAAAGGAGTTGCTAGAGATAAAAGAAAACAAACGACTGGGCGGGCCGTATGTGTATTATCAGGTCAATTAACTCAAGAGCACTGACAAGAGTTAAGACACTTAAAGAAAATGCCTTCGCTACACGGGGTCCGAAGCTCTACAATGCACTGCCAAAAGAAATAAGAAACAAAAACTACCCAACCGTTGAAAAATTAAAAAAGGACTTGGATGATTTCCTGTCATCACTGCCAGACCAACCAATCCTACCCCACTACTACCTCCGTGCTGCCAGCAACAGCATTCTTCACCAGCTGGCACAGAGGAGGGTAGATGGGATGTACAGTGGCGGCGCCGCAACGGCGTGGACCACGGGGCGCTAACTGACAGCCCTCAACTACAACCACAGGAACCACAGGTGTGTGTGTGTGTGTGTAGAATAACTCAAACTCACCGAAGGAAAAAATACTTGTATACAATTAAGAACCAAGATACATAGATTTTGTTCACAATGTTATATACCATTATATTTGTCTTGCAGGAAAGAAAATTCACTATTTGTATACGTAATACGGCCGATTTACCGATTTTTGTTTTGTTTTTGTTTTGTTTTTTCTATGTGATTGAGGGAGGCAAAAGGCAGAACTGCCTATAGCGAGTGCCCCCCCCATAGTTGAAAGAGTGACAGGGCCAAAATCAAGGGATGTTCGAGCCAAAATGCCTGGACACACGGAGTTTGAAGCAATTTAAGTCATAGGAAGAGGGAAAGACTGATTCTGGGAGAGAGTTCCAGAGCTCAGCTGTTGAGTAGAAGAAAGTTTGAGAGTAACGTTTCACTCTTGGGTTGGAGAGTTGCACAGAGTAGGGGTGGGATTGAGTTGCAAGACGGGTACCACGTGCCCTACGTAAAGGAGGTGGTATACACTGGGAAAGCTCCTAGGAACACTGATTATTATAGTAGCGATAGAATAGCGAGAGAGATGCAACATTGCGGCGGACAGAGAGAGATTGCAGAGAGTTAGTGAGTGGACGGGAGTTAATGATACGAAAGGCCTTCCTTTTAACTTCGTCTAGGAGAGCGGTGTGAAAGGACCCTCCCCACGCATGTGAACAATACTCACTACAAGGACGCACTATGCCCCTGTACAGAGTAAGAAGCTGTGCAGGGGGAAAGAACCCCCTAAGGCGGTTGAGCACATCCAGCTTCTGGGAGGCTGCCTTAGCAAGACTGGTAATATGGTCCTTCCAACTGAGAGCAGAAGAAAAAGAGACACCAAGAATATTGAGAGAAGATGAAGGATTGATTTTTGTATTGTTGAAGAATAAGGGATAGTCCGCTGGGAGATCCTGACGGGTAGATAGATGGAAAAATTGGGTTTTGGAAGCATTAAAGGTAACAAGGTTTTCTCTGCCCCAATTGGAGATAGTATTTAGATCAGAATTTAAGAGTTCTATGGCTTCAATACGTTTGTCATTGAGGGATTGCTGGCTGGGGCGTTCTGAAAAACTAATGGAGTAGTGTAAGGTTGAGTCGTCTGCGTATGAATGGATGGGAATTGAGGTACAGTTGAGGAGATCATTTATAAAAATTAGAAAGAGAATAGGAGATAGGACAGAGCCCTGAGGAACACCGGAGTTTCTAGGCTGAGGAAGTGAACAATGGCCGTCCACAACCGCGGCTATGGAACGGCCGGAAAGGAAATTAGAGACAAAGGCACAGATGGAGGAATAGAAACCGAAGGAGGGTAGTTTAGAAATTAAAGATTTGTGCCAGACTCTATCGAAGGCTTTCGATATGTCTAGTGCAATAGAAAAAGTCTCACCGAATTCCCGAAAGGAGGATGACCAAGAGTTAGTAAGATATGAAAGAAGATCACCAGTAGAGCGGGTCACCCTTAAGGAAGCCATACTGGCGATCTGAGAGCAGATTATGAGAAGAGAAATGCTTAAGAAATGTGGAAGCAATAGTTTCAAAAACTTTAGAAAGACAAGAGATGAGAGCAATTGGACGATAGTTGAAGGGTTGAGAGCAGTCACCCTTCTTTGGGACAGGTTGAATGTGAGCAAATTTCCAGCATAAAGGGAAGACGTTAGAGGATATGCAGAGACGAAAGAGGTTGCCTAGTGTTACGACCGGCACAACGAAATAAACAAGGGCACTTAATATTGGACTACAAGATAGGCTAGATCTGCAACAACGGTACGCTAATTCAAAACCCTCGAACTATTAAGCCGGTGAACAAAACACTTAAACCCTCCAGAGTTAATCTACTGGATAACGGGGTATCAATTAACTGGGTTAAGTGTACTTCTACAAAGGCCTTCCGGTGACGGCAAAGCCTACTCACAACAAGAGTAATTACGTTAATAAAAAGATCTCAAGTAATAACAATGCTTAAATAAACTATGACAAGATTTAATAAAAGATTATATGCTTACGTTATCTTTAGTGGGAGTCTGAGCTCAACACTAAAACTCTTCAATGCTCTATGAAAACACTTGAAGTCTAGTCCTACAGCAAACAGATATGGAATCTTCTGAAAACGTCTGATACTCTAAGATGCTCGTCGAATATAGAACAGGAATAATGCAGGGGGCAGGACACCAAAGCGTGTATCTTAAATACACCAAAAAGTAGGATACATATATATGGAAACAAGAGAGTGCAACAACTCTGTGACAGCACTAACAACAGAAACTCAAAAACAGTACTTCCTTAGCCAAAGTAACAGCCATACTGGGTTGTGCACTATGCATCAACCTAGGCTAAAACAATACGTGAATAATGGCTAAAGCATACGCGGTTAAAGTTAATAAACAAAATACTGTCTTTTTTACTAATAAAGTCTAGCAGCAGCATAAAGGTACAGGGAGCCTAGGCAGAGCTGAAACATGCTCGCACCCTACTGTCTCCCCTGAACAGATTTCCCTTATCTTACGTTAAGTGACTAGGAGGCTCTCTTGGTAAGTCCAGATCTCAAGTATCTGGTCTTACCCTGGTGCTCCTCAAAGGAGGTCAACAAAATTAGTTAGCAAGTATACCAGCAAGAGTAGGCCAAAGCCCTTCGCTTGTATACTGCTAAGCTCGCAAAGGAAAATATGCACAAGGGTTACAGGCTACCTAGCTCCATCGAAGTCGTATAGGCTCTGACTTGCCATATACATAACACAGACAAAGACCAAAGATACCCTCCACTGTCTAGCATTAAATAGTAATAAAGAACAACCAAATAATTAGAAGCACCCAACAATATGAATCCATGTGACTATGATTCTAATAAACTCTAAAGCTAGTGCAAAACATATATGTGAGAACAGGCGCTGGTAATACGACTGGCCGACTATGGAAGTCTTAGGCGAGAACCAGAGGGGATGGGTAATTGAATAAAGATAAGAAGTATTGGAAAGGAGTTCAGAGAGAGGCACAGCAGTAAAGGGGGTTAGATGTGGGACAGAATGCGAGGGACTTGTAGGGCCGAACGCGCGATACCATGTTCTGACGAGAGAGAAGGAGAGAAGTACTGAGTCCGGCCACCAGATGGCTCTGTGACCAATCACAGGCCGCTACGTCACATGACAAGCAGACGTCATATGCCATGCCAGGCCCGCCGTCCAATAGCGAGCGGGCGGGCCCAACGAGCGAGGAATGCACACGTACATACGCACACACACTGCCTCTTCGCTCTCCCCTCCGACTCTCTCTCTCTCTCTCACGCACTGCATGTTATAATCACTACCATGGATATAAAATACTTCTAAGTGTCACAGACAAGATTAAAGGCAAACACTGATCTGTCTGTGGCAACATGAATACTAAGAAAGACAGAATATCGTTCTACGATTATTATAGCCCATTTCACTGCCGTGGCGAGTGCTAGCGAGTCACAAGTACATTCTGGCAAGCTGGCCAGCGTAACACTAGGCAGGGAGTTAGCACGGAAGCACAGTTTTTGAGAACAACAGGAGGAACACCGTCCGGACCGTACGCCTTATTAGTATTAAGCCCAGAGAGGGTAGAAAGTACATCTTTAGAAGAGATTAGGATATTAGGCATAAGTAAGGGACAGGAGGGT
>CM064533.1:16752925-16925425 GCA_032716605.1 Paralithodes platypus | reverse complement strand
CCAGACCACCGCGGTGGACCAACTGACATGACTACACAGTGAATTGTTTAGGGAAAGTACCTAATTACATGGTTTTTGCACTCGTGTTGTGTGATTGTTGCAAGAAAACTAGCGGTCGTACAAGGATCGTTGGGGTGTCATTGGAAAGCTCTGTTTATGCCCTTTCAGGGATAGATACTTGTTTTACGCTCTGGGTCTTATTTAGACATGAAAATGATCACGTAAACAACCCTATTTTGGGTAAAAACACCCCGCTGGTGGCTACATATTATTTACCGCCTAGGCCGCTCGTTAGGTGTTAAGGGTGTTGTGCATGTTTTAATTGGTAAGATCCCTAAATATTGTGTGAGTGTGTGTGTGTGTGCGTGTGCGTGCGTGCGTGCGGGTATGCATGTATTTGTGTGTGTGTGTGTATGAGGTTGACCAGTTGTGTGACATAACTAAGGTTGGTAATGATAACATACCCGGCATCTTAGAGAAGGTAACCAAGACTGTCCTTCCTGTTCCTTGACTGACTGACTGACTGACGGACTGACTGACTGTGTGTGTGTGTGTGTGTGTGTGTGAGATAGTTGTGTGACTATTTTCATTGTATGATATGATGGTAGTGTCCTTGTTGTAAATAGTGTACACGTTGATAAAGTGTGATGGCGGACCCGGGATCGAATCCCTGACACGGCGAACATTTAGTGGGTGTGGTAGTACGTCGTCAGGATGTCCCCTGACTGGGTGGGAGCATGTGAAACATGCTAGGACGTACTACCACACCCACTAAATGTCCGCCGTGTCATATGGAGTGTGTCCCATTTATCATTATTAATCACTAGTTCATCAGAAGGTAATTCAGTTGTGAGGGAAAATGAAATACCGTTCCTGTAGCCAGTCAATTAGGCCTCGGTGGTGAAATAATTACTGGTACCTGGTGACTACCGGGAATTTAGTTTTACTTCAACTAATGAAATAGTAGACTGCAAGACACTGCATCAACTATATATTTAGTTTTACTTCAACTAATGAAATAGTAGACTGCAAGACACTGCATCAACTAATGAAATAGTAGACTGCAAGACACTGCATCAACTATATATTTAGTTTTACTTCAACTAATGAAATAGTAGACTGCAAGACACTGCATCAACTATATATTTAGTTTTACTTCAACTAATGAAATAGTAGACTGCAAGACACTGCATCAACTATATATTTTAAAATCTGTACTGTAAATGGCAATGACCGTAATTACCATAAATATGATTGTTCGTGTATCACGCATGATTACGATTATTTGAGAGAAACATATATATGAAAACATGGTGTGAAATTAATGTATACACCTTTTGACAAAAATTATACTACCAAAATAAATGTACGCCCCCGAGACGGGACCTAATTCAAGTATTAAAGGTATGGAAAGTCTTGACAATGTGGATGTTAACCAATATTTCACATTTGAGCATCCAATTGCACTAGAGTACAAAGGAGTACAAAGGAAATCAAGCAACAACAGGTCTAGTGACCCTTCTAGGCTGCTTGTCCTCCAAAACACTGAGGATCAAGTGTCCAAACAGTGGTTTAGAGTGGGTAAGGAAACATTGGAAAGGGAACTACTGCCTTGGAACTAATGTCCGTGGCAGGATTAGGAAGTTAGTAGGGGACAGGTGGGTTAGTAACGGGGGGGGGGGGATAAAATAAGGTTATTCATTTACAAACGCAGTCAGTCGCGGGTTTGATGCGAGATATTTGTCTAGGCGAAATTTAAATGAATCAACGGTGCTGCAGTCTATAACGTCTCGGGGAAGCCCATTCCATAAGTTGACAACTCGATTGAAGAAGAAATTCTTAGATTCGTGCGAGTTAAAAGATTTACCAATAATTTTGCACCTGTTTCCCCGCGTGTAATTAGATTGGTCGATAGTGAAGTACTTACTACAGTTTATATTGTCAATGCCTTTGATGATTTTGAACACTTGAATTAAGTCGCCTCTTAATCTGCGCTGGGTTAAAGGAAATAGATTGAATTCTCTAAGACGCTCCTCGTATGGTTTGTTCTTTAGGCTAGGTATCATTTTGGTAACTCTATGTTGAACTCGTTCTAGCTTGTCTATATCTTTTTGGTAATAAGGGCACCAGGATAAAACGCAATATTCCAGAAGAGGACGGACTAAGGAATTGTAAAGAGTTAGGATAACGTCTTTGGATTTGTGGTCAAATGACCTGCCTGTAGAGGAAATAGTTGTAAGATAATTGGACAACGTTTTCAATAATATTGGGGGCTGTTTATAAATCCAGTGTTAAACTGTTGGAATTGACTTCCTAGATATCATTGAGTGTTGTATGTGTCCAAAATTACTTTCAAAGATCAACATGATCAAGATCTTGCACTTGTACCATGATTATCTATGTTATCAAATATATATAGCCTCCCTTATTACTGTGTTTCCTCTGCATATATATTAGGTGCATTAAATACAAACAGCCTCGTGAGGATCATTATATATGTTGTTGCATATTTTCCTTTGTACAATTATTTATTCAACATCTGTATATTTTCTCAGATTTCGCAATAGGATAATTTCCAACTCATGAAGTTTGTAGATATGTATGGTGTTACGGCAATCTCTTAATAGCCTACCAATGCAATTTTGTTCAAGCAAAAGTCAAGTTTGGCGATGATATTTGAATTACAGAGAATATTTAGTACACCAGTCTGTGTTTCTTGGTGCCAATGAAATTATTCTGGTGTGCAAGGCTGACTGCCCGCCAGACGGAATTGGAAAGATATATAATATTTGGCATCTCCATTCTCTCCATATCCACCAGGCTAACAACAATATCTTACGTATAAAAAAAAAAAAAATAGTTTCATCCATTTAACCCATTAAGCGCGCGCAGGGTGTAGTGAACACCACAGTTCTGGGCGGCAATCTTAGGCTCCATTCCTGCCTATAATCGTCATTTTACGATAAATATCGTTATTACTTATTCATATGCGCCTATTTTACCTTTAATATGAATATAGTAACCTGTAACAACAATAAAACAAGTGGGAATATGATTTGTATGGTCAAAATCGCGAATAGTAAGCGAGTGGTTCAGTCAACAATTGTGAGCTAGCCGGCCTCACATCCTCCTCTCTCGAGGCCTGTATCTCTCTCTCTCGCTCTTTCCCACGCATAGACACACAGATGACCACACCCTATGATTTGGTGTGGAGATGTTTACACAAAAATGTATCAATGAATAAGGGAATAACAGGGAAAATAGGTGATAATTGAAGGGAGGGGGGGAAGGAGGAGATGTGGAGGCGTGATATGAGGTATGGAGGGATTTTTTTTTTTTTTTTTTTTTAAAGTGCTACTGGGGCCTTTTAAAAGTGTTGTTAAGCCTTGATCCCTCTTAAGATCTTTCTCACCGTTGCCCAGTAAAACCTCTTAAGAGTGTTCTCGCCATTCCCGGGTTAAAGAATCGGGCCGCTTGTTATCCGGAAAAGTGGGTGTATATGGAGTATTATTAGTGAGTTAGAAAAGAGTGCAAAAGAGAGGGAGTACAAGGAAAGACTAAATGAAAAATGGATGGAAGTGAGAGAGATGGAAGAGAGAGAAGTAGAGGTTGAATGGCAACAGTTCAAGGAAGGAGTGAAAGCAAGTGCAGAGGTAGTATGCGGTAAAAGGAAAGTAGGAGGCAGAGGTAGCAGGAAGGGAAGCGAGTGGTGGAATGATACAGTGAGAAAGGCAGTTGAGGAGAAGAGAGTGTTTTGAGAGAGTTTTACAGGATGGTAGAGTGTTGAGGTATTAGTCCAGTTGCTTAGGGCCCGATTTTTGAAGTTAGTGGACATTCCGGACAAAAGCACCAAACTTGGCTCAAATGTTGTTCAGGACCTTAGCTTCCAATTTTGCCCCGGAACCAAGTCGCACAACTCTATCTTGGTGGCCATTTTGGAAATTCAAGATGGCTGCCAACTAAAAATCAATATATTACTGCTAAAAGTAATTGTAAAGAAATTGTTCCAAAACCTACATATTTTTATGTCGGGAATGCAATTAGATAATCAAAATTGTCCTTAACCCATTGGCTGCGGGAGTCGTTCCCGAACGTCATGGCAATTTGCAGGTTATTAAAGCCTCTAAAAGTCTGTAAAATTGAGTGCAAGGAAGCAGGAGCGCGACAGGCCACACGTCTGTCTCCCAGCCAAGCGGCCGTGGCACTGAAGGCTCTGAGCCAGATACTCACAAGATATACAGTGCTGCCAAAGGCAAATGTAGTGAGACATTATAGCGAGAATTGCTAATTTTAGCGAATGTCTATTGAACTCCGCGAGATATGAAGCTCGTTTTGGTGTCATTTTGAAGCAATTTTTTTCTAGTTTTTGGCTGAATACATTTAATTTCAATCAGACACTTGCCTGAATGAGCCCTAATATGGCGGAAATATGCCCGCACCGTAAGTGTTAAACGCTTATCTAAAGTAAAAATATAATAATAAAATTATATAATAATGTGTTCTTCTGTTTTGCGGGTGGATTGTGAACATGGATTGGAGTAAATGCCTATTTGTCAAGAGAACAAGGGTATTAAATGGCAACTCAATGCTGTCAGTGGTGAAAAAACTGAAGCATATGGAACTTTTCTGGAGAATGTCAGCACTTTTAAGAATCTGGGAAGTCTACCAGCTCCTCTTATCTTCGATGAAAAGTTGACCATTGACGATCTAGTTCAGAATAAAGTTGTGTGGCACAAGTCATGCCATGTTAAGTTTAGTAAAGAAAAGCTGGAAAGGGCAACAAAGAAAAGAGAAAAGGTGGATGAAGGTGAAATAAGTTCATCTAAGGAGAAGCGGGTTCAGCGGCAGCCTATGGACAAAGCAGTTTGTTTGTTTCGTCAACAAACACATGGGTATTTCCACGAATTCAGCACATTTAGGGCTGATGTCAATTTATGAATAATGGCTACAGAACTCGGTGACACAGAACTAATGTTTAGCAAAGGAGGTGGTGATCTCGTGGCCATTTAAGCCAAGTACCATTTGCAATGCTTGAAATTTTATCGGAACCGTTACTGCTCACTTTTGAGACAAAAAGAGAGCAAGGAAGAAGGTTGTGTAGAAAACTTATTTAAAGCAAAAACATTAGTTGAAGTTGTTAATCAAATAGAAAATTGTGTAGAAGAAGGAATCTTTCATATTAGGTTTTCTGTGTTATTTGATCTATATCAAAAACGACTTTGGAACTTAGGTGTTGATAAGGAAATGAACAGGGGACGATTCAGAGAAAAGATTCTGGAATGTTTCCCATATGCCCAAGAACAGAGTGATGGTAAGAACAAAATCTTAGTTATTTAGCAAGGAATTAAAGAAATCCTCCGAGAAATGTTGAGACAGGATTATGAAGCAGATACTTTGATTAATGCAAAAGCTGCTAGAATCATATGCAAGGAAATCATCAACTTTACTGGATTCAAGTTTGCAGGGCTTTTTCACCTGGTTGTCAACAGGAATCGGTACCTACTCCACTGAAAACTCTTGTATCCATGCTAACAAACGGTGCTGACGTGAAGGACCAAACCCCCAGAAGACTCACTTGCAACTCTGTGTCTCTCAACTTATCCTTTTTAACTTTAGGAAACATGCATCATCATCTAAAGTTCACCATTCTTTAGAAAGAGAACCACCGTTGCCTCTGTATCTTGGTTTGAAAATGTATACTGAAATTCGTTCTAAGTTATTAATTACAAACTATATGACTTGGGTGTCAGTGTGAGTTACAACCGAATTCATCAAGTCGTAAGCCAACTTGCAACATACAGTGTGCCAGAACTATAAGACCAAAAGAGTGGTTGTACCAGCTCAGTGTCGTCATGGACAATTTATCGTTGGGGCACTTGACACCTGGATTAGAACCCATCTAGTACAACTGCAGTGGATCATTTCATGGTACAGGTATATGTCTGTTTCAGTTCCCGTCTGTCTCAAACTGTGGAACCAAGCAAGATTATGGCATGTGAAGCATGGCGCCATTACCCTGAAGTAACACATGCATTCTCATTCATGGCACAAAATCCATTTGCACATGTTGATGCCGAAACTTCCCACTTTAGACTTCTTGAATGGTACACAGTTGTCCTCTATGACAAGAATGCTGACATTGAATGTGTAGATGAGGCAAGAAAAGTAATTTACTGTCAGAAGGGAAAAACTATGGAGACAATCCCACCAACTCAGGATGTTCTTATCCAACACACCAGGAGGGTCACATACCAAGAAGGAATATGGTCGACCTGTGAGAAAAGTCAACAAAATCTTCCAGCTCCTGAAGAATGGGGATGGCCCTTCAGCAAAGAGTCCCAGTCATGGACACCGGTTTGGATCACAAAACCTGTAGCTTCTAACGGTTGCAGTGAATTTGTTAAATGTGGCTGCCAAGAGCAAGAGTGGATGTAGCAACAGGTGTGCTGGCAAGAAGGTCAGGTGGAAGTGTACAAAACTGTGTAGCTGCAACTGTGAAAAATGAATGGGACATACAGATATGTAGGACATTTAGAAGCGTGATAAATATATCTGATATACATTTAATATACCTGCAATCTACCCACCAGAAAGGGTATTATATACAAGAATGGATTTACTACTACTACTATACCATCAATTAGGGTAGAAACATTATGGACAATTTTAATATCCTTCTCATACCTATATGTTTGAAGTGTCCCTACAGTAGGCCAATTTAACACGCCATTTTTAATATATTGTAGCTACATTTAGACGATGTTATTGAACTTAGAACTGATATATTTTATTCTAAGGGTAATTTCAAAGCATTTGATTCATATATGTTCTCTCTAAACTGAAAAACATATGCTGGAGGTATCTGTAAAACATCTGAATGAAGGGGTTAATAAAACTAAAATCGTCGGGAGGTACAGCCACCCAAATAAGTCATGTATCATGTCTTTATATTTGGCTCACTATGCACTCCAGTAATAATGCCAGATCTTTAATATGTTGTGTAAATGTGGAACAATATCTGAATGACTCCTTCACAATAACTTACGTAGTTCCTGGTAATTGTTAGATGCTAATTTCTTATCAAGGGTTAGTATAAACCAACATATTATTTATTTGGCCGACTGCACAGTGGTTCTTAAAAATGAGTATACCTGTTATGTTTTTAATTATGGAAGTAGAAGCATATGGATTAATTTGTGAAGATATTGTTTAATGAATCTGATTGAAAGGGTTAATTTGTAGGTAGTAGGGGTAGGCAGCCCCGCCCAGGGAAGTACTACCACCAAGGTTTCGGGAGACTCAGGGAATAGCCTGAATTCCATTTTCTCTCCCAGGCCTTGCTAGCTGGATACATATCTTTCTGCCTCACACATCAGGGGTATCAGGAAAACCCTCTTTATATAACATACACATCCAACTTCACGACATTGCCCTACATCGCTATCCTCTATCCATAAAATACTACTCTTCCCACTACATATCATACATGTAACACCATACACTTACCTTATAAATATGGCAGTACAATTGTTAAGAGCAAACCTGGTGGTCCCTCGGATATCCACCCCCGGCAGGGTTGGGTTATTGACACAGGGCCCTCCCGGTCGTCATCATGCGACTGTGTCAAGAGCATTGCAACGTCCCAAAGCTGCTTGTCAGTACAGCTATTTCTTTAGTAATATAAGGGGACTTCACTCTAACATCAATTCTGTACACCAATTTCTTCAAGCAGAATCCCCTACTCTCCTTTTTTTGACAGAGACTCAAGTAACATCCACATCTGACACATCTAGATTTAATTTTCCAGGTTATCAACTGCTCCAAAATTTCAGACCTAAAGGTGGTGTATGTTGCTTCGCAAAATCTGAAATTGCCCTGGAGGAGGTTACTAGTTTCAATTGTCCCTATTTTGATTATTCTATATACAAATTAATTTCTGCTGGTAAATTTAAATACATATGTTGCATCTACCGTTCCCCAAATACTCCTCCAGAGCAAAGTCTTTTTGATTCTCTGTCCTCACAACTCAGTGTCCTCAACTTAAATGCTTCTTCTGAAATCACTGTGTTGGGTGATTTTAATGTCCATAATGTTGAATGGCTCACTCATTCAGCCAGGACTGATGATGCTGGTCTTGAATGTGAGCTATTTGCAGACTCATTTAATCTCATTCAACTAGTCAACCAACCCACCCGTTTACCAGATAATCCTAATCATAATTCCCACCTACTGGACTTATTTTTAACAACCAATTCAGAAAATTATGATGTTACAGTGAGGTCCCCACTTGGATCTTCTGATCACTGTCTGATACAGGCCACCTGTCTATCACCTACCACACCTTCCCACTCTGAACCTGTTTTGGTGACTAAATGGCATTACGATAGGGCAGACTGGGAGGGTCTTCAAGGTTTCTTTATTGATATTCCCTGGACCTCTTTCTTTTCTAATGATGCACACTCCACCTTGAGCCACATACAAGATTTTGTAAAAATTGGAATGGAAACTTTTATTCCTCATCAAAAGTACAGTAAAAGATCTAATTCACCTAAATGGTTTGACCATAATTGTGCTAGAGTAACTGAACAAAAAGCAATAGCCTACAATGCATACACAAGATCAAAAACACATGAAGCCTTTAATTACTTTAGAAACATCAGAAATCATGCCAAAACTGTATTAAACCTAACTAAATCAAACTTTCTCCACAAGCAGGCAAATAAACTTCTAAATAATCCAAATGATAACAAAATATTTTGGTCTACTCTTAACTCATTCAAATCCAACTTCACTACTGCTTCATCCTTTCCACCATTAAAATCTCCGACTGGCAATCTTGTAAGTGACCCACGAGGTAAAGCTAACCTTCTTGCAGATATTTTCTCCACCAACTCAACCTTCGATGAAATAAATCAAGATGTCCCTGTACTTAATTTTAATTCACCTGAAATTCCCTCACTTAAGATCCACACCAGACATGTCAAAACTATTTTGCAGAATCTCTCAGTAGATAAGGCTCCTGGTCCAGATGAAATTCCTCCAATAGTACTTAAGAACTATAGTACGTAGTACTAATAGTACTTAAGAATTTTTCCGTCTGTGTACTCATACCTCATGCTTCCCAGTACCCTGGAAAGAAGCAAACATCCATCCAGTTCCTAAAAAAGGTATCAATCCTTATTGTCGAAGATGTCACACTACGGCCTTGCATCATTAGTTCCACTAATTTCTTCTTATCTTCATAACAGAAAAATATGTGTAATGGTAGATGGCCTTTATTCTCAATTTCACTCAATAAATGCTGGTGTTCCCCAGGGATCAGTTTTGGCCCCAACTCTGTTCCTCATTCATATCAATGATCTCATATCTACCACTCATAATCCAATACATTCCTACGCAGATGACTCAACACTCCACAGTTCCTTCACATTTACCAATTCTTTCACCCAACCCTATCTTATAAATTCAAAAATAAACACTGCAATTTCTCTGAACCAGGACCTTTCTAGAATTAATGAATGGGGACAAGAGAATCTAGTTTCCTTTAATGCACAGAAAACCAAGTACATTCAATTTTCTAACCGACAGAATCTCACTGACTCCCATATATTTTTTAATGATGTAAATATTCCCACTTCCCCTAGTATTGACATTCTCGGTGTAACATTAACTACTAACTTGAGCTGGACACATTATGTTAGAAGCATTGCTAAGAATGCCTCTAAAAAACTGGGACTCCTGTACAGAGTTCGAGAATTCTTCACTGACGAGCAGTTGGCCGTAATATATAAAAGTCATGTGCGCTCTCAGATGGATTACTGTTCACCTTTGTGGGGTGGAAGTGGAGTGGTTGCATTGAGGCAGTTGGACAAAATTCAAAATAAAGCTATTAGATTAATCAATAACCCTGCAATCACACAGGACCTTCCTACATTAGCCATACGAAGAAATGTTGCATCCCTTGCATTATTCTACAGATATTTTCACAGCAATTGTTCCGAGGAACTTGCTTCAATTGTGCCGCCTCTCCACATCTTTCCCCGTAGAACTAGGGCTGCTGAGAGCGCCCATGAATTTACACTTTCTCCTCCACAATGCAGAACTTCTGCTTATCAGAATTCATTTATCACCAGAGCTACTACTCTTTGGAATTCACTTCCCTCGAATTGCTTTCCACAAACTTACAATCAACAAATGTTTAAATCCAGTTGTTACAAACATTTTATGAATGGAGGATGCCTTTAGGCACATGGACCTTTTTGTTTTATATGTGTTTTTCCTTCCTCCGTTCATTGTCTCTTTTAAAAAAAAAAAAAAAAAAAAAAAAAAAATATATATATATATATATCCTGGTTTTGTGTGAGATATCATGGGTAGACTATGTAGGCATATGTTATGTATATATCATGACAGCAAAGTAGCATAAACTATAGTTTAACATAAACGATTTAAAGTCAAAATATTCTTTTGGTCATCTACATTTTCTTCTCTTTATCCTGGATTATGTCAAGATGTCGTTGGTGTACTTGATGCTTGGGGATTGAACCGCCACAGGTCAACTGCCACCTGTCATCCAGTTTAATTAATTATATTATTGTTGTTTGTTTCATGAACATATTATTTTCTGTTAAAAGTTTCATGATTTTCACTGCATGTACTGTAGAAATTGTGCTCTCTGCTATAATCATACTTCTGATCAGCATACAAGTTGTTTTATTGATATGATCATCCCCCAAAACATATAATTTGACACCAAATATGCCGAGGAACTTGTCTAATGAAAGTCATGACAGGAATTCCATTTTGTCTATGGTGGCCATCTTGAAAACCAATATGGCGGCCAAGTAATGGTCTCTGAGAGTGGTTCCGGGGATAATATTCATTGTTGGCCCATACTATACAAGTCTGCAAAATTTGGTGCTTTTGTCCGGAATGTCCACTTCAACTTGTTTAGCTCCCGGACTATATGGGAGAGGTACAAGCAGAAAAGGAGAGAGGCAAAACGGAAAATTAGAGAAGCGAACAAAAATGCAAACGAAAGGTGGGGTCAAAGGTTGAGTGAGAATTTTGAAGAACGAAAGAAGATGTTCTGGAAGGATGTAAATAGAGTAAGAAAAGGAGGATAAAAGAGGGAAGAGTCAGTGAAAGCTGCAAATGGAGAATTACTAGTGGAACCAGTGGAAGTGAGGAAAAGATATGCAGAGTATTTTGAATCTTTGCTAAATGCAAGAGATGGAAGAGAAGCAGTGATTGAAGCAGTGGTTGATGGAGATAGGTTACCCAGGTGGCAGGGAATGAAGGAAAGGATTGAGGAAAATGAGGAAAGAAGCAGTGAAACAAATGCGAGCGGGAAAAGCAGAAGGTTTGGATGGTTGAAATAAAGGATATACACCTTTTACATACGTTGTTTTCTGATCATATACAGTAAGTGGAGAGTTTATCTTTGAGTAAACGGATATCAGACACTTCGCCTTTCCAAGTTGTATTCCTAACGAGTCTATCGTAATATGCTCGTGTTAATTAGCATGTATACAATATATAATTATGTGATAAATACATTTGGAAAATATTCTTCTTTATCGTTTTGAATTAATTACTTCACAGTCTGAGGAATTTCCTTTTTTTTTTACCCACGACAACGTAATCTTCACCAAATGTACTGTACTGTATATGTTCTGACATATGAATATAGTTCATCCGTACCCACCCTGACAACGTAACTTTAGTATACCAGTATGTTGGTACAAGAAAGTTTATCCTTGACACAAACAAACAGGGACTTTATTAACATCCATCACCTGCACCACCATTGCCTCACGATTATCTTCATGCATAGGCCATTTGTATAGGGAATTCTGAGCTGCCTAGACATATTGTTCCTATATTGAGAAACTAGTACCGGTATAAATGTGTCTATTAACTCTCAGCTAATATCAGTTATCAATAGTAGGTGTTTGTAAAAATATTTACATATAAATATATCAACCAATTCATGCCATCAGTCATTATCCAGCCGGGACACAACCTATATGTTTCCACAGCTAGACAACATATATGATTTACCACAGGGGCTGTGTATATTGTTTGGTAATAATAACACTCGACTAACAGGGGGAAAACATATAAACATATGAACACAATGGAGTGTGATCATTCATGCATGGTGTTTTATTAACGTTTTTGTTAATATTATCTTTACTTACAAGTGTAACTATCTATCTGTATGTCTTTCTGGCTGCCTCTATGACTAACTCCGAGTGTGATCATTCATGCATGGTGTTTTATTAACGTTTGTGTTAATATTATCTTTACATACAGGTATAACTCTCTATCTGTATGTCTTTCTGGCTGTCTCTATGACTAACTCCCGGTCTGTTTACCTGCTTATCTTCCTGCCTGTCTGTCAGTCTGTCTATCCTTTGATTCCCTGTCCGTATGCCTCCCTGTCTAACTTTACATAATATCTTCCTCTCCCGGCTACTTTCTTCTCTCATGTACTCGTCAACATTCATCATCCAGCAATCTCAAGTGTCATTTACGTCTCTCTCTCTCTCTCCTAGTTTGAAACCACTATATTATCTTTGGTGTTTTAATATTTAGAGTTAGTGCTTTAAAGATGTATATTCCACCTACACCTTGAAGTATTCAGTAAATATTACTGGACCCAGGGGCCTTATCACTATAACTCTACCAGTGTATTTGTGCACAATGATGTGAGTCACCGCCTTGCAGTCGACAGTGATCCCATTGGCACTCACTCGCACACAAATCTTAAAAGTAGTTAAAGTGTTATGGAAATATATTACCTTTCTAAAGCAATACGATGCAGATCGTAGTTTATGTTTTTCATTAGAAGGCGTAGGTTACTTGAAAATTCACAAAACTGATCACAAACTGGATGCAAGGGGAGAGGATCTACAGCTGTCAGATATTGGAAAACTTGTATAATACAGTTAAGGTTTGGTCTCTCTCACACTTTGAATCCTTATCAGCACCTCCCCTTCCCTTCTCTCTCACCCTTGTCTCACTTTACATATTATAATCTTCAGTCTTCAGAATCACTCCTACCTTCCCTCCTCTCCTGCCACATTCCCGTACTGTCCATTATTATTGTATAACGTTTATTCTTATTTACATCCTCTTCCATTCTTCGTGACTGCAGTATATATCTTGAAGAAGCAAGAGAGATATTATAAGATCTTGTTCTTTGTAGCCTATGTTACTATATACATGGTGTCAAATAATATTGTGTTTACGTTATATATCTATCCACATATTGCTATCCCTTTCCTAACCAATTCTATACTTCTAAAGATAATTGTTTTTTATAATTACTAAACAAAAAAGCACAGTCATATAAATGCACATTAGAATTGAAGGATACCTGACTTAACAATAACAAATACAACTGGGACATATTAAAAATACATTCGGTTACGGTACTACAATAATTTTGAAATACTACTTCAGAATGAAAACTGCGAACAAAAATCTGCCCAGCAGCAACATCGCTATCGACTTTGGACAGAAAGACAGCCAACCTCACACAACAACATAACATCTTCCCCAGAACCCGGCACTGTAGGTTCCTTCTGCTGGGCGTGGGAGAGAAACCTCTTATGCTACTCAGACAATCCATCACAGTAACCTTTTGTGAAGCTGTCAAGTTAAAGTATCGTGTTGCAGAAACAAAATATATTACCTTGGTGTTTTACTGACATTATACTAAACTGAAGCAAAGATAGGTATTGTAGAGGAACATAAGGCATAATAGTGTCATGGTAATAAATGCAATGATCTTAGACCAACTTGTGTAACAATTAGGCTTGTAAACTAACAAACCACAGGAGTATTGTTATTGGAGAACGGTAGAAGCTGGTTATGATTAATTGCAATATAATTGGTGAATCATGTCTGTTTCCAGCACAGTTTTACAGTGTTCTTATTGCTGGTATTGGTTCACTGGTAAGTAACCAGTATACATGAACATGCAGAATGCAAGCACAATTGTTCTTGTATCAAGCTCGCCAATCTCGCACAACAGAACATTTCCATTGGACCCAAGAAGTTCAGGCCAGGGAATTAATATTTCCTGGAGTTTCTCGAATCGGTAGATATAGGCTATGAATGAGGAAAGAGAGCTATATATAACAGTTGATAATGGATGAATAATTGAATATCCGCAGGTGATATGAACGCCACACCAGAGTATAATAGTAGAAGAAGAGATTTGTAGGTCCAACTGTTTGTCAGTCAGTAAACTTTGCAGAGGTGGGAGAAGCGCGATTTCTGCCAATATGTTAATGCTCAATAATCTAGCTCATGCTGAACAGATGGGATACTAATATATGAATATCACTGGTACAATATTATTCTATGAAATCTATTAATGCTCAATTCCCATCAAAATTCTATCCTGTATACAAGATCTATAATTCATCAGAATCCCTAATATTACAACTATCCGTACTGGCAAATTTAAAGTGTAAACCTATAATAATATATTACAATGTATTCCTAATAAGACACAATTTCCCTGGTGATATATCTGGGTGGGTCTGAGAGGTGCGGGAACAAACTCCTGGTCCACCGAGGCTCTCAACATAAATGGTTTACTGGTCACGTTGAGTGTTGGTTAATAAATATTGCAACCCAGATTCCTGACAATGTAACACTAAAGCAAGGTAAACTGTCGGTAGTGTGTTGAAAGCCTCTCAAGTCAGGCCCATTATGGTAATGTTCTCAAGTTACACCTGGGTTGTGAGGGGAAGGGTTTGTGTTGAAAGCCTCTCAAGTCAGGCCCATTATGGTAATGTTCTCAAGTTACACCTGAGTTGTGAGGGGAAGGGTTTGTGTTGAAAGCCTCTCAAGTCAGGCCCATTATGGTAATGTTCTCAAGTTACACCTGAGTTGTGAGGGGAAGGGTTTGTGTTGAAAGCCTCTCAAGTCAGGCCCATTATGGTAATGTTCTCAAGTTACACCTGGGTTGTGAGGGGAAGGGTTTGTGTTGAAAGCCTCTCAAGTCAGGCCCATTATGGTAATGTTCTCAAGTTACACCTGAGTTGTGAGGGGAAGGGTTTGTATTGAAAGCCTCTCAAGTCAGGCCCATTATGGTAATGTTCTCAAGTTACACCTGGGTTGTGAGGGGAAGGGTTTGCGCTGCTGATGGCGATGGTAATAGTGGGTGGCGGTACTGGTACTTTGGTTAGTGCTACTAGTGCTGCTGATTTATGATGGAACTGATGTTTGGCATGGTATTATATGTGTAGATAAATGGTGGTCAAATGTGAAAGGTGCAAGAACTGAATGCCTCTGCTAGTTGAGCTATTGTTAACATTGATGTTATTTTGTCTGGAATATTTTGCACAACTTTGTTTTTTACTGTCATAAAATGGTATCGTGTTTTACACTTTATCTATATGCTATCTTATGCTATAAACTGTAGCTACGTCAGTCATTCTACAATGTACGTATTTCAACCCCCCAAAAACATTCCTTTGAGAGAAAGAGTGAGTGGGAGAGTTTAAGTGAGTGAAAGAGAGGCTTCATCCATATTGCCCTGCTCTTTTTAGTCTTCTACCACAGATAATTTAACTATTAGATCCGAACTGGCCTGCATATATCACAGGGTGTGTGTAGTTCGTGTATCTAGGTAAATATGTGTAGCTAACTCTAACTCACTCTCACACACACACACACTCTCTCTCTCTCTCTCTCCAATAATTCACCTCACCCATTAAACCTTGGTTAATCAACTTATCATCCTTTGTGTATAACTCTCACATTCCTTTATGATTCATATATTTATATGATCGTTTCCCTTGTCCAACCCTCCCCAATTATTAGTCAATAATTAGAACATGGACATTATTGAGTCAAACAGGGGAAGATGGTTGTAGGAATGTTGAAAGTAGTCACAAGGGTAGTGAGCATGGAAGTCGAGATGTCACTGCATGATAGTGTGGTAATCCCAATATTGACGTACGAGAGTAAAGCATGAGCGTTGCCGGAGAAACATTAATCATAATTGAGAGAGGTGGATATTAACCGTTATTTAGCGGGCTAGACGGTATATTTGACCGTGCCGCCCAGCGTTTTTTTTTACCATAAATGGGGTTGTTTCCGTGCTCTTTTTCATGCATAAACAGACCCAGAGCGCAATACAAGTATGTATCCCTGAAAGGGCGTAAATTGAGCTTTCCAATGACACCCGATCCATCCTTCTACGATCACTGGTTGTCTTGCAATGATCGTGCAACCGAAGGGTAAAAACGGTAAAATACGGCAATTTCTTTATATAATTACGTATGTAGCAAGGGAGTGATGGTGGATGTAAGTGGAGTAAATCTCAGTAGGTCCACGGCGGCCGTGGCGAGCGGTCAGGAGGTAATCTACGCTCCTCCCACCGCTCCACTCTCTCTCAGAGCACATTATGTGCTCAAAATTGCACTCTACAATAGCCGTGACCCGCCACATAGGCCACATTTATTTAACTCGACAATAGCCGGGTGCCGCCAGTTAAGGGTTAAGTACTGAAACTAAGCTTGACTTGTTGTTGTAGTGGCCCCAAGATTCCCTTATATGCATATATATATATAATTATACAGAGAGAGAGAGAGAGAGAGAAGAGAGATATGGTAACGCAACCAATATGCACGGCCTTCTGCAATCAATGGAACAAAAAAATGTCACCATATTTACCGCCAGACGATACAGGGACTCGGACCAACGGAATGTAAGCTACGGCTTTAACACACTAACCTACAATGAATACAAGCAAAATAAATATACATTAAACATATTATCCTATAACAACATCGAATATATCTTGTTTTTCTTTATACGTGTTGGTGCCAAACAAATGAAGTATGCCTGATATTATACATATATGGCCTATACATACAAATGTATGCACATATAAACATACAGCCAGACACACTCACAAACATTCATATCCACATACAATATAAAAAGAGTAAGCCAAGGATATAAACATACAACCACTAACTCCAGACAACCCCAAACACTTGACATGAAGGCGGTCGATGCAGTAAGTACCTGGACAATAATGTTCTGGCCAACACAAGTATTACCCTCAAATATTGCAGCTGTGTCCAGGACCTCTGGGACGTGATGGATATTAGTCTCGTTGTTATCACCTTCATTATTGTTATCATCCTTTTCCAACAACACATGGTTTTACAGAATCGTATTCATATGAATAAATGTTGAAGTACGCAATGCTAGGTTCTGTGAATATAAAATATATTTATGAGTAGCATTATATTGTTATTACTGAGACTAACGCAAATAATGCATTACAAAGTGGTCGTGGAGGGAGTGATGGCGTCAGATATATCATTGTTTAGTGTGTTTTTTGTAAGGTACCCGAGTCTGATGGACAGATAAATAATGTTTATAATGTAATATAAAACTGAATTACCTTGTAAGCAAGAACAGCTACACAAATATATCTATATATACTGTATAGTTATCTAACGTGTACTGGGAATAATGAAGTGAAGTCCACATGCACATTGTTACCTCACAATCAATGCATCGTATTTACTAAATAGTACCAACTGTATGTATATAATATGAATTCATTTTTCATTATAGAATATACCCGTTATTCCCCCGAAAAAAGAAAAAAAAAACACATCCTGTGTGAAGTATTGTAATATATTCCCACGCAAGTAATCCCATGTTGGTCCCTTTACTGTTGCCTACTTCACAACAGACAGTAATAAGTTAATAACACAGAACATGGTGACATCAGTCACTATATTTATGACCTGCAGACACAGCACCAAGTGGTGGTCATAGTACTGTAAGTATATACATGACTGCGAGAACATTCAGTTAGGGGAAGGCATGACATAGGCTATGAGTAACAATCCAATGTCCAACAATTGTGTATATTCAACGATGTTTAATACGAACATAGTTAAACCTAATGCCTGATTAAGTATTCATCTCTGTTATATATATATATATATATATATATATATATATATATATATATAATCACAATACACCTTAACTTACTCCATATATCGCTATTTCGATATTCGATACCTTCAAGGCCGTTCCACAACTATGCAATATTTCAGACGAGAGTTTATTTAGTAGCCTAATGCTTCAAATCAAAGTGATTATCAAAATACAAGATGCATTGAAGTCACTAGGCGTTTTTGAAATATTGTAACTTTAATAATACAAATACATAAATGTGACACCATTTAATGTAGCTAGCCCATATTTTGTAATGATGCTACAAGTTTTGGGTGTCTATTTATGGCCCACTGACACATACTATCTGACTTAACTCCTCCTGACACTATTCACACATAATAACTCTAACAATCAGTGCCTAGTCCAAACATGCAGCCATACAGACTCCAAGCAGAATAGTAACCTGCTCCACACCTGCTGACAAACCTGCTGACAGACTCCAAGCAGAACAGTGAACTGCTCCACACCTGCTGACTGACTCCAAGCAGAACAGTAACCTGCTCCATACCTGCTGACAGACTCCAAGCAGAGCAGTAACCTGCTCCATACCTTTTGACAAACCTGCTGACAGACTCCAAGCAGAACAGTAACCTGCTCCATACCTGCTGACAGACTCCAAGCAGAACAGTAACCTGCTCCATACCTGCTGACAAACCTGCTGACAGACTCCAAGCAGAGCAGTAACCTGCTCCATACCTTTTGACAAACCTGCTGACAGACTCCAAGTAGAACAGTAACCTGCTCCACACCTGCTGACAGACTAACGTGGTGAGGGACAGAACCAGTAACTTCAGTTCGTCCACCACCATTCCGGAAATATAGTTAAAACTGACAACAATCCCGTGTGACAAAATACCCCGGATATATCAGTGACACACACGCACACACACAAACACACACACACACACAAATACCCCGGATATTACCAGTGATGCCACCAACGAGTGTTGAGGGAAGTGGTGGTGACAACAGTGACACACACACACACACACACACACAAACACACAGACACACACAAATACCCCGGATATTACCAGTGATGCCACCAACGAGTGTTGAGGGAAGTGGTGGTGACAACAGTGACACACACGCACACACACAAACACACAGACACACACAAATACCCCGGATATTACCAGTGATGCCACCAACGACAGTGTTGAGGGAAGTGGTGGTGACAACAGTGACACGCACACACACACACACACACACACACACAGACACACACACACACACACACACTTTCATGTATACAACTAAAATGAGAATGCAGGCGAGTGGAGCAGCAGGGAGAAAAAGAAGATAAGATGAATGAACGAGAGAATATTACAGAGAGCGAGAGGAAGGGAGAGGGAGGGAGGGGGGGGGGGGGGGACACAATTGAGGGAGGTAAGGGTTGACGAAGAAACAGATGCAGATAAATAAAAGTCATACATATTATGGCCGAGAAGGACGATTATAATAATCAGCAGCGACTTACTGTATGACACTTAAACTATTTGTCAATTAATTATATAAATGTCTGATTATAGTGCTATAAGCATTTCATAACATCCTATTACTCGGAGACTCAGCCAACAGCCCTCCTTATAAACCCACTCGTTCCAACAACAACCTGTACCAGACTTTGTTGTCAAGAAAAATATATATGTATACTGCAAAAATGTAACTAATTCTTGTTACCCTGTTGGAGGTGGAGCGAGTGAAGGTATAAAATATATGATGGTGGAAAAATATGGTATGGTAAATATGATGAAGGGGGAGTAGACCGTGGGAGGGGAGAGGGAGGGGAGGAAAGATACCGTCGGAGGGGAGAACAAGAGCGAGGGGAAATATATGTTAGGGGTAGACATAGAAAGGGAGGGGAAGTAAAACAGCAAAGGGAATTATAAAAAACACAGAAATAAGAAGTGAAAAGATAATTTGATAGATCGATGGACAAATATAGAACAGGAGAGAGAGAGAGAGAGAGAGAGAGTGTGTGTGGATGTTACCAGCTTACAATAAATGCTGAGCGTGTCGTCATACATCTATTTGCTACAGTAAGTACTGATAGAGAAGTTTTCATTAATTACAATTGCATTAATATTAACATTTCTCAACACAGATACATTAACAAACTAACAATTGTCATAATTGAAAACATATTTACATTATAAACTCATGATCGAATGGAAAGTTCCATCAGCTTAAACTATTTCTAGAATATCCCGTTACTATTCCTACCCCTTCCTAACTGGGATATATATATATATATATATATATATATATGGTAACTTTTTGTATGGCCGATTTAATATGAACCTTGACTACTCTCTTATCTTGCGACTACAGTAATTTACTCCCCAATATAGTAAGTGAGCTTTGTTTTTATATGGGCAAAAAACAAACAACAGATATATACAACAGCTACTTCTACTGTATGTAAATATACTCAGCTCTCTTTTTGTTGCCTTCCCCTCTCTCTTTTCTAGTAGACCTATTTATGTCACCATAAAACAAGCCAAAGTTATTCTCGGGCTGAGGGTGTGGACCCCATATACAAGTGGAAGGTCGTTAACTTCCACCAACCCTGAAAAGTTTAATAGACTTTTGGTTGGACATTTTCGCCGAGGGCCTGTGATGATCCTGATAAGGGGAGACTATCTTAATGGTGATCACTGCTACCGTTACTTTATAGTACAGTACTATAATGTACCAATGGTGGTGTAACATTCACCAACAGACCAGGCAGCTGTAGGTCTGTCTGTACTGCACTAAAGTCCAACAATATATCTTCCCTGTTGCCCTGCAAGATTTGTACCGGATTTACCACCGTCCAAGTTAACAATGTCTACTATTTTACCGGTCCAAGGATGTCAACCATGCTAGGCTTGGCTGGACTCACACTCACACTTTAAGTCAGGTTAACTTAGGGACGGGTATACAAAAATCCCGAACTTATGGCCTTTAAGCCGCCTTATCTGACTTAGGAGGACCTAAGATATGAACAGGGTAGGGCGCCGTATCTCGTATGTCCAATATTGTATACACATATATATTTCATGGCACCCCACCCTGTTTCTAGATTGTTAAGGCTCACTAAAGCGTCTAGGGTGTCCTATGTTGTTCAATCAATCACGGAGCGTTTCTGTAGACGCTTGTTCAGAACGAAGTGAAACGAAGCAGCCAATGATGAGAGATTAATCTCAGCTGTTTACATGAGCCCGTTTTCCGGAAATGTTGTGAGCAAGGATTAATTATTTATTTGTTATTAATATTATATATATATATATATAGTGTGTGAGTGTGTGTGTGTGTGTGTATGTGTGTGTGTGCGTCTTTTACGAGTATTGATCAGCCCGTCATCTGAACGTATTCCAATAGTGATGTCAAATAATGATCCCCCTTGTACCGATTCAATTATACCCCGGCGATGTATTACTGATGCACGAATGCAACCCAATATTCAATTATACTGTATTTTAATTAAAAACTTTACTTTGATGAGGTAAGATTATTCTGTGCTATATTCTATCTATCTATCTATTGCCTGACGCCGCGATCCCAGAAGGGGTGGCCACGAACGAACCACCCCCATGCACATCTGTCCCCAGTCAGTCGACGCCCCTCCCCCCAACCAGCACCGCCTTGGTTCATATACTTTCTCACTCCATCCTTCCACCTCTCTTTCAGCCTACCTCTCCCTCTCTGTCCCTCCACCTCACTCTCGTAGACCCTCTTTGTTATTCTGTCGCTTTCCATACGTTCCATATGGCCGAACCATCTCAAGTTGTTCCTTTTCACACTTTCCAGCACATCTACCTCCACACCACACCTCCTTCTTACTTCCTCATTAGTCTGTCTATCCCTCCATGTAACTCCGCACGCACTTCTTAAGTAATTCATTTCCACTGCTCTCACTCTTGGTCTGAGTCTCTCAACCAACGTCCATGCTTCGCTTCTGTAAGTCAGTGTCGGGATTACCACACTGTCATGCAAGGACTTCTTCACTTCCATACTGACCACTCTATTTCTTGTTACTGCTTTCAGTGTTCCTACAACCCTCTTCCCCTGTTGTACCCTCTCCCGCACTTCTTCATCCATAGTCCCATCTTTACTCAACACACTGCCCAGATACTTAAAAGAGTTGACGGTCTCCATAGCTTGACCGTTCAGCTTCAACTCACACTCTGTGACTTCACCCCTTTCGAAGACCATAACCATGCTCTTCCCCGCATTTACCTTCAAATTCCGTTTTTCGCACACTGTTCCAAACTCATTTACCAGACCCTGCAACTCCCATTCATTATCACTCATCAGAACTGTATCATCCCCAAACAGCAGTATAGGTAGCTTCCACTCAATTCCCTCCCATTTTAGCGATACACCAACATCCACTGCTCTTGATAGTATTTCTTTCATGACTCCATCCATATATACAGTAAACAACCACAGGGACATCACACACCCCTGTTTCAAACCAACATTCAGGTCAAAGAACTCACTCTGCTCACTCTCCACACGTACTGCCGCCTTTGCACCTTCATACATGCTCTTCACTGCTTTCAGCAACTTGCCATCTACTCAGTAACTATCGTCCAATTAGCTTAACCTCAGTTGTATGTAAAATGCTAGAAACGGTCATAAGAGACAGACTCGTAAATCACTTAGAGGAAAATAACATACTTAAAGATACTCAACACGGCTTTCGTAAAAAACGTTCCTGTTTAACAAACCTCTTAGACTTCTTCCACGATATCCTCAACCTCTACGATGAGAGTAAAGCTGTAGATATTATATACCTTGATTTTCAAAAGGCTTTTGACAAAGTTCCCCACAAACGTTTACTGCTAAAACTAAAGCGCATGGAATACAAGACGGTGTGTTGAAATGGATAGAAAATTGGCTCAGCGACAGAAAGCAAAGAGTAGTCATAAACGGTAAGGCATCTAAATGGACCAATGTAAGTAGCGGGGTACCCCAGGGAACGGTACTAGGACCAATTCTCTTTCTAATTTACATCAACGACATAGATGAGGGTCTCACCTGTACAATCTCAAAATTTGCTGACGATACAAAAATTGCAAATAGCGTACTCTCAAAAGATCAAGTTGACGATATGCAACACAATCTAGATAAATTGTCACATTGGGCTCAAATTTGGCAAATGAGTTTCAATGCGGATAAATGTAAAGTACTACATATCGGATACCTAAATGAGAAAGCAAACTATTCGATGAATGGCACTCAGCTTAAGAATGTAAACAGAGAAACCGATCTGGGAGTAACAATATCGAGTAACCTAAAACCGAGTCAACAATGTTCAGAAGTTGTTAAGAAGGCAAACAAAATAATTGGCTTTATAGGCAGGTCATTTGAGCATAAATCCAAAGACGTTATCCTAACCCTTTACAATTCCTTAGTCCGCCCTCTTCTGGAATACTGCGTTCAATGCTGGTGCCCTTATTACCAAAAAGACATAAACAAGCTAGAACGAGTTCAACGTAGAGTTACCAAAATGATACCTAGCCTAAAGAACAAACCATACGAAGAGCGTCTTAGAGAATTAAATCTATTTCCTTTAACCCAGCGCAGATTAAGAGGTGACTTAATTCAAGTGTTCAAAATCATCAAAGGCATCGACAATATGAACTGTAGTAAGTACTTCACTATCGACCAATCTAATTACACGCGGCGAAACGGTTGCAAAATTATTGGTAAATCTTTTAACTCACACGAATCTAAGAATTTCTTCAATCGAGTTGTCAACTTGTGGAATGGGCTTCCCCGAGACGTTATAGACTGCAGCACTGTTGATTCATTTAAACTCCGCCTAGACAAATATCTCGCATCAAACCCGCGACTGACTGCGTTTGTAAATGAATAACTTTATTTTTTCCTCCCCTCAGTTACTAACCCATATGTCCCCTACTAACTTCCTAGTACTGCCACGGACATTAGTTCCATGGCAGTAGTTCCCTTTCCAATGTTCCCTTACCCACTCTAAACCACTGTTTGGACACTTGATCTTCAGTGTTTTGGAGGACAAGCAGCCTAGAAGGGTCACTAGACCTGTTGTTGCTTGATTTCCTTTGTACTCCTTTGTACTCCGTATATTCTAAGTACTTTCCACAAACCTTCTCTATCCACTCTGTCATAAGCCTTCTCCAAGTCCATAAAGGCAATATACACCTTTTGTTTCTTCTCCAGATATTTCTCCACAACACAATTCAGGGTAAAAATCTGATCTACACATCCTCTTCCCTTCCTAAAACCTCCCTGGTCGTCGCCTATCCATTTCTCTGTTCTCACTCTCACTCTCTCAATCACTAGCCTACTGTACACTTTCCCTACTACGCTTAGAAGACATATTCCTCGGTGGTTACAACACACTCCTCTTTTCCCTTTGCCCTTATATAGGGGGACTATTATGCCAGTCTTCCAGTCATCAGGTGCACTCCCGTTCTCCCATGCTAGTTTTCACATTTTCCATACCCATTCAATCACTATCTCACCACCATACCTCAACATTTGCCCACACACTCCATCTGTTCCTGGTGCTTTCCCCAACTTCACTCTTTTCATGGCTCCCCACACTTTTGACCTCCTGATCACCACCTCCTTCTCCACTACTTCTCTTCTTCTCCCTCCCATACCATATCCAAGTATGTTTGCTGGCTCTTCATTCCTTACATTTAGCAACTCATTGAAGTACTCCCTCCATCTTTCGACTCTCTCTTGCTTCTTGGCTAGCATTCTCCCATTCTTATCTTTCACACCCTTACTGTTTCCCTTGCTACCTTCCCTAACTTTCTTGACTTCTTTCCAGAACAGTTTCTTACTCTCCCTCCATTTTACACTCAGATTCCTTCCAAATTCCTCATCTACTCTTCTTTTACTTCCCTTCACTACTCTCTGCACCACCCTCTTACTCTCCACATACCTCACTCATTTCTGTCTCTCTAAATCTTCATTCCCTCTACTACCCAACCACTCTCTATATGCTTTCTTCTTTTCTTCCACAGCTATTCTTACCTCTTCTGTCCACCATGCTGTACCTTTCACTCCCCTCCCTCTTCTCCTCACTCCACACACCTCCTCACATGCTGCACAGATCTCATCCTTAAACACCTTGCTCATATCCTCCACAACTTCCAGGTCGAACCCACCTTGTCGTCTTTCCACTGCTCTCCTGTACTCCTCCCTGACTTCCTCCTCCTGCAACCTCTCCACCCTCCTCACCATTCCACCCTCCTCTCGCCTCCCTCCAGCTCTCCTCACCCACTTATTTTGTATCCTAACCTTAGCTATACTATATTAAGTTCGTATATAAATATGTAGTGTTATGATAAACGAAAGTCTTTGAAATCGTTATGAAACATAATTAAAGTTTGGTACTTACACAGGGTGTTATTGGTGTTCCAAATACTGTCACCATCATGGACTGATTGTGGAGGAATAAACCACATACATTAACCCTTAACTGGCGGCACCCGGCTATTGTCGAGTGAAATAAATGTGGCCTATGTGGCGGGTCACGGCTATTGTCGAGTGCAATTTTGAACACGTAATGTGCTCTGAGAGAGAGCGGAGCGGTGGGAGGAGCGTAGGTTACCTCATGACCGCTCGCCACGGTGGCCGTGGAGCTACTGAGATGTACTCCTTTGTACTCCACCCTCTCTCACTCGTTTCACACGTAATAATGTAAGAAAATTACCGTATTTTACCGATTTTGCCCTTTGGTTGCACGATAGTTACAAGACAACCAGTGATCGTAGAAGGATGGTTCTGGTGTTATTGGAAAGCTGAATTAACACCCTTTCAGGGATGCATACTTGTATTATGCTCTGGCTCTTGTTTATGCATGAAAACAAGCTCTTTTACAGTAAAACCACCCCGCTGGGCGGCACATCATATATACTCCTCCACCCGCTCTTAAGGTGTTAATAACAATTACACATGTATGTAGGCTTCACTTGCAAACATATACTTTAGTATGTTTCCATTTTGTTCGCTATTGTCGATTTACATGGAATGTACAGTATCTGTTTTATGTAAGTTCCAAAACATGTTTTAATTGATCGTGTTAAAGAAAATATATGTTTCAAGCCAACTAAGAAATTAACTAAAATGTTGCCTAGGATATAAAGCTGGTTAAGAAACAACTATACACCAGAACTTGTAAGAGCAGGGATAGAACACGAGGGAAGGGGAGGAAAGAGTAAAGCTGAAGGTTGGAGAACATAATAATTATGTAAAGTGAAGCAAGGGTGAGAGAGAAGCGGAGGGAAGGTGTATGTTATAACAGTAATATAAAGTACTTCATAATACAAGGCTAGTGTCCTAGACTACTACTCCTAGTTAAATACAATTAATTGTTATTGTTATCAATATATTTATCTTAATAGTATTGGCATTCTGTGTCACATTGTAAATTATATAATTTATAATAATGTTGATAATAGTTAGAATCTATTAAAAATTAAAGTCAACAATGACTGGATGTTGGTGAACGCAAGGGATACATTTCAATAATGTCCTGCAAGGTATGTTACAGAGGCTAAGCCGAGAGAGAAGTTACGTTACTGATGCACCTTATATAGTAAGCCTTGTCCCGAGAACGTCTTCATTCCGTAGTGGTGTTAAATAAACGTTCATGTTAGGCTAGAAGCACAAGGGAAAGTTTATAATTATTATCCAGAACATTTTATATTATCCAGAAGGATGATTAGGAACAATATTACGAGGATATTGCAAACCTGACATTTGACATATTGATAATATGTTTTCACGATGTAGAGAGTTCGGAGGCTGGTGGGGATGGACAGCAAATTTCCTAATTATCTTAAAAAGACTTGGAGTGTGGGCATATATTTAATATTACAATTACGAATAGTTATACAATTGTCCTTCCAATTTAATAATTCTCTATTCTGTCGACACCAAAAACGAACGTACCACAATGGCTATATAGAAAACCTGCTCCACACAGGTAATTGTGGAGCTTCATCCTTCTTCATCCTAACACTGAAACTACTTTAACACCTAACGAGTGGCCTAGGCAGTAATTTATATGTACCTCCAGCGGGGTGTTTTTACCCTAAATAGGGTTGTTTACGAGATCATTTTCATGCCTAAATAAGACCCAGAGCGTAAAACAAGTATATATCCCTGAAAGGGCATAAACAGAGCTTTCCAATGACACCCCAACCATCCTTGTACGACTGCTAGTTTTCTTGCAATGATCGCGCAACACGAGTGCAAAAACCATGTAATTAGGTAGTTTCCCTACATAATTCCCTGTGCAGCGAGTGCGTGAGGGTGGGGGAGGGTGGGATTCATGTCAGTAGGTCCGCCGCGGTGGTCTGGAGCAGTCATACACTTGCTACTCTCCTGCCACCACTTATCTCTCTCTCTCAGCAACATTACGTGCCGAAAATGGCACACGACATAAGTTGTGAACCACCACTTAGTCCAAATTTCTTTCACTTGACATATGTTGCGCGCCGCCAGTTAAGGGTTAAACTGGGTGTGTCCAAACAGTTTAACCCCAACGTCCCTTGAATTTGGCTCTCTGTCACTCTTTTGGCTTTCGGGAAGGCAACCTGCCTTTTGTCTCCATCATGCACATAGACACAAATATGTGTGATGAAGGAATATTTACATATGATTGGTTAACTGGAAACCATAGTAAACAATACAAAAACAAGACACAATCATAAAATAAAACAAACACAGTTGGCATGCAGAATAGTAGAGCCAAATTGGACGGTGAGAAGATTATTATCTTTAATGGAAAGATGACACTAAAGTGTCTCTTAAAAACTGGTAACAGCTGACACGGACAGTGAGTGAAGGTAGTTGAGAATAGAGAGGAAAGAGAGTAAATAAAAGTAAACAAAAGCCAGACCACAGTCACCAGACTGTAATACACATTGATCCTATTATAATTATCAACCCATACAACCAGTACATTTATTGATCATTCCACCACCGTCATCATATCAGAATAATGCAGCTTTTCAACTATTGATTCTGAGGGTCTGGTGAGGGATGCGGCAGAGAAGGATAATTTACTAACATTAGGGAAAAAGGGATAACTTAATTATGGCAGCATAAGAGGGTAAGTGTGGGATATATAAACAGATCGATAACGTGTGTGTGAAACTACTCTATGATTTAGGAGCAGGTAGGACGTTAATACATTGTTAATTCAGCTGACGGGGAAGGATAAAGGGATAGATGAACACACTGAAGAGGCGTATACATTATGTGCTGAGGTACTGTATAATGAGTAGGTAGGATGAAAGATCTTGCCAATACAACTGTCGGGGAAGGGTAAAGGTAAAATATAACTTGATATTCATATAACAGTGTTGAGGTAGATAATCTATATTATTAAATCAGTTCGTGTGTCTGTTTGTCTGTCTGTCTGTGTGTTCTTAATAGGCAGCCGCAGTTTTGGACCTGGGGAGCTGAAACTTTGCATGTGGGTGTCAATTGACCTGGGTCAGGTCAAAGAGGGGGCGAGGCCACGATCGGAGGTCGTTTCGAGGCCGAAATTGAAAAATAATTTAAACAAAATGGCCGTTTTGGGCAGAAAGAGGCCTCCGATCGAAAAGGTGTATGGAACGAAAGTTGTTCGCAGCCCCCCAAAATGGGGGTAAGGATGAGGTCAGATCCAAAATCGGAGGTCATTTAGCGGCCGAAATCGAGGTCGCCGTTTAATGAGGCACAGGGAGGTCGAGGCCGGTGATTATAGTAGTAGTAGTATTGTGATGATTGTGGTGATGATGGTGATTATGGTAGTAGTAGTGATGGTGATTATGGTGATTACCCTGGCAACGCCGGGTACCCCTGCTAGTGTAGTTTTAAAAGCTGACAACTGATTAAATAAGCACTGAATAAGACGACAACTAAACATGCATACGAAAATGATAAAATAATTATACAACATGTAAGTACACGAAGATCGCGAGCAAGGCAATGGCAATATAAGAATGCCTCCTCTGGGACATGGTGCGTGGGCGGTGGTGAGTATCCGTGTGGCATGGGATATATAGTTAAAATAGGACTTCAGAGGCTATCAACCCTATTGGAATATTAAGCCAGCACACTGTAAGTCAAGAATAACGTCAGGACTGGAGCCTCTCTGCGAGAACTCCAGTCCCTGTGCATAATGGGGGAGGGGGGGGGGGGGGCATCCCTGGCATAATCTCAACGCAATCGATACAGCTCTCAGTGAATCTCGTAACTCATACTGACTTGTGCCGTATTCGCGTTGACTTGTAACAGTCACTAATCCGAAAATGACCGTTAGAATTCAAATGTTCAAGCACTCGCACTTCAATAGCGGTTGTGACGCTCCTGCATAGTAGCCACGTGCGGGCATGCGCGAGTGTCGGCTGCCCAGCCGTTTAGAAACCGGCTGGCGGCAGCCGGCTGGCTGGCTTTTCCTTAGTATATATCCTACGACAATGTAACTAATGTCTGGGATATTCTTATGTTGTTTCACAGCTTGAAGCTGCCCTTATTCTTAACCAACGCATCTTAGTATATTTTATTCTCGATAGTTGATTGTTTCATTATTATATATAAGATGTAAGTCTAGTGAGAGTGGGAGGAGACGAGCGGGAGAGAGAGAGCGAGCGAGCAGGGTGGGGGAGGTGATGTTGCTTTTCCTCCTCCTCCCTCCTCCCTCCCGGAGGAGTTGCTCGCCCGCATGGCCTTTTCTCTCGGTTCTGATTGGCTGGTGGTTCCTGGCGCCTTCTGCAGGCCTGCTGCCGGGTGACGTAGCGGCCTGTGATTGGCTGACCACCGTGCCTTTGTGTGGGATCCTGGAGGGGTCCAGAGGAGCTATTCTCCTCAGAGCTCACCTCACTGTCGTACCCTTCGGACCCCCTTGATATCTATCCCTCTCAACCCCACTTAGAAACTTTCTCCCTTACTTTGTATACCTTCTTTCCACTACTTCACCAATCTATTTAATTATCCCATCCTCTTGATAGACCTTATATCTATTATTGTATTAACGACGAGCTCTCAAATAATTAGATAGGATTTTGGGCCTTATGCAGAGATATAATTGTTAATGAGACCTAGGAAGCTTTTTTGTTGTCTCATATTTGGTGGTTTCATGCTTGCTAGAGTGTTCTTGTGGCAGGTGAGCAGGAGCTAGATCGGAGGGGAGGTTTTTTACGATGCTTTAAGTAAAGTCTGCTGGTGCGAGTCCTGTGGACCTGCACGACTTTACTAGGATACCCGTGGGAGTCTGGGGGCATTTTCTTGTCTGTGTGCCTGTGTGTCTAGTGTTGTGTTGTGTGAGGGCCCTTGCCTAGTCCACTCAGCACTGCGCTAGCACGTCTTGCGTTTGTTTTAGGGTCGCCAGGAGAGAGTCAGATACTTGGGATCTGAGTCTCTCAAGAGAGCACCCTTTCAATTAGAGTAATTTGGCGCACAGACTTGGGAACGTCCCTAGGCTAGAGCAGGTGGCTCAGCCCGAGTATCCGAAGCCTATATCCTTCCGGCTAGACCTCTGCCACCTGGCAGATTAACAGCTAGCGGTTTATTATATCTGTATGCTTGTTATTGTGCCACAGTTTACCGTCTTTGTGAGCATTGTGAGTCAGGGTGTGGCTTAGAGACTCTGTCCGAGCAGGCTTGCCTGACTAAGAGTGAGAAGCACACCTGTATATGGTTATGTTGCGAGTTGCTGCCTTTATTTAATTATACCTATGCCATTATACACTGTATGGCCTATCACTAGTATTTATTTCTGCTTATGAGTTAAGAGTTCTCTAAATCCGTAACTTACTTTCTTTGCTAAGCATCAGATCCTACAGTAGCCGCATGCAGTTTAGAAACCTGCATCTTGTCTACCTGTACGATGTTTTGAGGACTGTTTGCTTTCACCTTCTTTCACGCAGGGGTGATTAGTTGTATTAATTAACGTAATGTTAAATGTACTTTCTTCTAGTTTGTTATTAAATTGTTTCTGCAATTTAATTCCGTTATCTATCTTTTCCTTGAAGCTTTAAGTCAACTTAATTGTGTGATCTTTTATATAGCCTGCTTGACTATCAGCAGTCTATAGTGCGTGCACCCTGTAACCGAGTCATAGGATACCTTGTTGTCCAGGCAGGACTCTTGACGGTTTAGGGTGGTTTGTTGCCTGGGTTTATAGATAAGGGTGGGATCTAGCGTTTTCCGTTGTTGCTTGTTGCCGCATACCTAGTCCAATAGAAAGAGCCCAGTGTTTATATATCCCAGGACGTAACAAATGGCGACCTTGCATAGGATTTACTGAACAGAGGAATATAGTGGTCATTTGTTTTGAGATTCCTTATGATTAAAGGAATAAAGTGGACATAGATTTTTGATTTTTTTTTGGAGCAACCAATATAACACATTAAAGACTTTAAATAACATTAGTATATACATACTTGCATAAGAGATAAGGCACATTCTATAACCGTGATAATTACTGCAGTGCACAAACATGTCTAATACATCAGAACACAGTGGTGGGTCAGGTCACGATACGGGCTCGGAGGGAGAAAGACCTGTGGAGTGGCTAGTCGATAGCGAGGACGGTGCTAGAAGATTTTTGGAGGTGCCCCTTACCGCTGCCAGGGTGTTGAAACTGAATAAGTATGGCTTAAAGTGTGTGGCAGGTCTTCAGGGTTTAAGGGGCATGAGGAAAGATCAGCTGAGGACTTTGATATTGGGTTTAGAAGGGAGAGACCTGGGTGGAGAGCCGACTGGGAGCCCCGGTCCCCAGCCCCCCCTCCACTCTACCCCCGTATCAAACGTCAGGGTGCCTGAATTTAGTACATACCCCCAAGTTGATGGTCAATGGCAGCGTGGAATTCAATCACAGGGACCCTCTCCATTAAACGCACCTTCCCCTCCTCAAGGGTTGACACCAGATTTGTTGTTTCGGCTTGAGATGGCCAAGGTTGAGGTTGCTAGAGCTCAGGTTGAGGCTACCGAAAGACAGGCTAGAGCTCAGGTTGAGGCTGCCGTACGAGAGGCTGAACTGCAGGCAGAGTCTACTAGGTATCGGGCTGACAGGGAGCTGGAGAGATCTCGAGTGGAGGTAACAGGGCGAAATATTGGGGGAGGTAACAGACATCGGGACAAATCATTGTCGCACCTGTTTAAACTAGTTCCTGTGTTCGATGAATCATGTGTGACTGAGTTTTTTATGCAATTTGAGAAGAAGTGTCAGGAACACCAGTGGCCTCAGGAAAAGTGGGCAGCATTAGTTTCATCAAGACTCCTAGGAAAGGGGCTAAAAGCGTATGATGCACTACCTTTAGAGTCCTGTTTAGTTTATGATGAGCTAAAGAAGGCTGTGCTACGGGCCTATGAGTTACAACCAGAAACTTACCGCTTGAAGTTTCGGGGTGTTACTAAGGGCAAGGATAGTACCTTCCTAGAACACGCCCTGGACTTGTCTGATGCACTACGACATTGGCTGCGTTCTGAGAGGGCAGCTACTTTTGAGGAGTTGAGGGAGTTGGTTCTCTTGGAGCAGTTCTTTAAGTGCACAGGCGGGGACTTAACATTAAATATAAAGGAACAAAATCCTAGAACTCTCCAGGAGGCAGCAGAAATGGCTGACCTCCGACTGTCATTAATTCGAGGGTGCGAAGCAACAGCTAGGAGTGAGTCGGGTGCAAAGGATCGTACCCCTCCCCCTCCCAAGAATTTTGATACACATAAATACACAAAACCAGGTAGCACTGACAATAAAACTGAACATAAACCAAATACCGTCCAGTATAAGAAGTCTAATGGTACCTCCCACTCCCAAGGGAATCCAAAGAGTAAAGAGTGCTTTGCATGTCACAAGGAGGGTCACTTTGCAAATGCTTGTCCGAACAAGCCACCAACCAAGGTTGTGTCATTGGCCCGCAGCATAGGGGTGTCGCCTATATCTTCAGAGTTTGCCAAGGGTAGTTCGTCAGAGGTTGGGACACAGCCTGTGTTCAAGAGTCCGGAAGGCTCGAACCCTGTCCGCGACGTCTTTGGGGGTCATAGAGGGCATGGTTTTGTGAGGTGGGCTGGCGAAAGGCGAGGAGTTAAGCTATTGCGTGATACTGGGGCTTCTCAGACCTTGTTAAAGAACTTTACTGGTAGGCCGATTAACGCTGCTCGGGTGGTGGTAGTTCAGGGGATCAAGGCTACGAAGTCCTACCCGCTGGTGCGGATGGAGCTGGAGGTGGGTGGTGTGGCGAAGGAGCTGGATGTCGGAATCGTAGAGAACTTGCCTGTTGGGGGCGTCTACCTCCTCCTCGGCAACGACTTTGCGGTGCCTCTTCTAAGGTTTCACCCTTGGTCGTTGCCGAGAAGGCGGCCAACGTTAGTAGGGAGGAACAGGAGTGGGTTGAAAAGTGTAGCGTACAAACCATGGCGTGTGTTGTGACGCGTTCTCAGACATCCGGAGCCTTGCAGCCACCACCTCAGTCTATCAAACCGCGGAGGAAAGGTCACAAGAAAACGGGAAGTGTTGGTCAATTGAAGAGTTTTGAGCTGGCAGTGTTTCTTGGTGACTCATTATTGGCACCTATGTTAGAGTCTGGAGAGGCCCCAGGACCTGTCACAGCTAGTGAGGAGGTAGGGCAGGAAGAGACTCCGAGGCAACAACGTTACACACGGAGAGAAAAAAGGGTTGCTCAGTTTGATATTGGGGGAGGACTTGGGTTGCTTCGGAAGCATCTAGACAGGTTGGTTCCCTCAGATATTTGTAAACTGCAGTTGGAGGATCCGGAAGTTCAGAAGTGTGGTAATGGTGCTGTCGAGATCAAACACGAGGACGGGGAAACATGTCATGTGAACCTGTTGGAGGAGTTTGTGAGGCAACCACCTGAGCAGCCTACTGTCCCTGCGTTGGTCTGCCGCGGCCAAGGTGGAGAAGGAGAGGGGGGCAGTAGGGCACAGGTGGAGGAGAGTAGGGATTGTCATGTCTCGGCGGAGCAGTGGGCGGGGGACATGAGTCTGGTGGCTGTGGAAGCGCTAGAGCACCTGCCTGAGCAGCAGTGTGCAGCGCTCCAGCACCAGCTCGGTTCATACCCCACTGGTCGTGCCGAGCCCCTGAGCCTCACAACTTGGGCGGTGCAAGATGTTCCGCGGGCAGGTCACGTGAATGTTGAAAGACAGTTAGCCTCGTTGTTTCGGTGGTTCAAGGTGGGCGACGAGGCTTTGGCATGGTTGCCAGGTCAGGGTCAACCCATGGCTGCCAAGGGTGGTGGTCAAAAGGAGGACATTGAGCAGATTGGTGAGGTTGGCTGTGGAGTGGCTGTGCCCGGTCGTCGCATAGCCTCCCAATGCTGCTCTAGTCGAATGCAACAGTCCTACCATAGACCGACTGTATCTGGCCATGTCGCTAAAATTGGTGATGCTGCGCAGGCAGATGTCGTCACAAGGAATGCGGGGGTGCGCATGTACGGTATCGGCGGGGAAGCCTTAGCAATAATGAGCTATGGGAGTGACTGCACAGGTGGTACTGATTGTCCCTCTCATGACCTGGCTGTTCTAGGGACGAAGGTGGAGAAGGAGGGAGACTACAGGTTAGAAGCTGCGGTGTCGGCTGGGTTGTGGAAGGGCACTAGGATTGTTATTCTGCGAGATAAGTTGTTTACTAGGCTGTGGCAGTGCATCCGCATGTTTGTTGCTTCTCCAGGGCTGATGTACGGGGTAGAATCCGACATGCAAGCTGGAGATAGTGCAAGGCTCAATTTAATTCCCTACCGTATAAATCCTGCTCGACAGCCTGTGGTGCAAGCAGAGCTGGATTGCGTGTTGACGAAGGGTCTGAGGGATAACGAATGTCGTGAGTGGTCGTTGCCTGTAACTTTGCAACCGGTGTTAAGTGGCAAGATCAGTGAGTGTGTTGATTGCGAGAGTGTGTGCATTATCCCTGACAGACGCCTATACCTTATCGAGAGTTGACGACACCATAGACCGCCTCGGGGCTGCATCACCTATCACGAAGGTAGAACTAGTGAAAGGTTATTGGCAGGCCCCGTTGCCGGAAAGAGCGAAGAGAAATGCCAGTCTTGTGATGAACTGGGCAGTTTATCAGTGCCAGGTGTTGTTTTGCTGCCGGGACACAAGTTGGATGTGTGGCATGCTAAGGGCACTGATAATGTTTGGCTGATTGGTTGTCACGGGAGGGTTTGTTTGCAGGAGAACCCTCGCCGTTCAGTCAGTGTGTGTTGAGAGTGGAGGAAAATAGGCTGTCACTGTAGTTCAGCCGAAAAAAAACAAATTAAAAAAAGCAAAAACCTTATAAAAACTCTTTATTTTTATAATGTGTAGAATTTTGTATAAGATGTTGTAGCAGTATCTAAGTTGAATGTTTTCGCTTATTGTCGCTAAGTTAGTTGAACGTGCTCGGTGGAGTGCAACAGTCTTTATTTGTTTATATATAGTGCCTTGTGTCGCAACAGTGTGTGGTACTATGAGAAGCTTTCTGTTAGATATGAAGAACTTAGTCAAGTGTCTTATATCTTGGGGGAGGTGTGACGCTCCTGCATAGTAGCCACGTGCGGGCATGCGCGAGTGTCGGCTGCCCAGCCGTTTAGAAACCGGCTGGCGGCAGCCGGCTGGCCGGCTTTTCCTTAGTATATATCCTACGACAATGTAACTAATGTCTGGGATATTCTTATGTTGTTTCACAGCTTGAAGCTGCCCTTATTCTTAACCAACGCATCTTAGTATATTTTATTCTCGATAGTTGATTGTTTCATTATTATATAAGATGTAAGTCTAGTGAGAGTGGGAGGAGACGAGCGGGAGAGAGAGAGCGAGCGAGCAGGGTGGGGGAGGTGAGTGTTGCTTTTCCTCCTCCTCCCTCCTCCCTCCCGGAGGAGTTGCTCGCCCGCATGGCCTTTTCTCTCGGTTTTGATTGGCTGGTGGTTCCTGGCGCCTTCTGCAGGCCTGCTGCCGGGTGACGTAGCGGCCTGTGATTGGCTGACCACCGTGCCTTTGTGTGGGATCCTGGAGGGGTCCAGAGGAGCTATTCTCCTCAGAACTCACCTCACTGTCGTACCCTTCAGACCCCCTTGATATCTATCCCTCTCAACCCCACTTAGAAACTTTCTCTCTTACTTTGTATACCTTCTTTCCACTACTTCACCAATCTATTTAATTATCCCATCCCCTTGATAGACCTTATATCTATTATTGTATTAACGACAAGCTCTCAGATAATTAGATAGGATTTTGGGCCTTATGCAGAGATGTAATTGTTAATGAGACCTAGGAAGCTTTTTTGTTGTCTCATATTTGGTGGTTTCATGCTTGCTAGTGTGTTCTTGTGGCAGGTGAGCAGGGGCTAGACCGGAGGGGAGGTTTTTTGCGATCCTTGAAGTAAAGTCTGCTGGTGCGAGTCCTGTGGACCTGCACGACTTTACTAGGATACCCGTGGGAGTCTGGGGGCATTTTCTTGTCTGTGTGCCTGTGTGTCTAGTGTTGTGTTGTGTGAGGGCCCTTGCCTAGTCCACTCAGCACTGCGCTAGCACGTCTTGCGTTTGTTTTAGGGTCGCCAGGAGAGAGTCAGATACTTGTGATCTGAGTCTCTCAAGAGAGCACCCTTTCAATTAGAGTAATTTGGCGCACAGACTTGGGAACGTCCCTAGGCTAGAGCAGGTGGCTCAGCCCGAGTATCCGAAGCCTATATCCTTCCGGCTAGACCTCTGCCACCTGGCAGATTAACAGCTAGCGGTTTATTATATCTGTATGCTTGTTATTGTGCCACAGTTTACCGTCTATGTGAGCATTGTGAGTCAGGGTGTGGCTTAGAGACTCTGTCCGAGCAGGCTTGCCTGACTAAGAGTGAGAAGCACACCTGTATGTGGTTATGTTGCGAGTTGCTGCCTTTATTTAATTATACCTATGCCATTATACACTGTATGGCCTATCACTAGTATTTATTCCTGCTTATGAGTTAAGAGTTCTCTAAATCCGTAACTTACTTTCTTTGCTAAGCATCAGATCCTACAGTAGCCGCATGCAGTTTAGAAACCTGCATCTTGTCTACCTGTACGATGTTTTGAGGACTGTTTGCTTTCACCTTCTTTCACGCAGGGGTGATTAGTTGTATTAATTAACGTAATGTTAAATGTACTTTCTTCTAGTTTGTTATTAAATTGTTTCTGCAATTTAATTCCGTTATCTATCTTTTCCTTGAAGCTTTAAGTCAACTTAATTGTGTGATCTTTTATATAGCCTGCTTGACTATCAGCAGTCTATAGTGCGTGCACCCTGTAACCGAGTCATAGGATACCTTGTTGTCCAGGCAGGACTCTTGACGGTTTAGGGTGGTTTGTTGCCTGGGTTTATAGATAAGGGTGGGATCTAGCGTTTTCCGTTGTTGCTTGTTGCCACATACCTAGTCCAATAGAAAGAGCCCAGTGTTTATATATCCCAGGACGTAACACGGTTTTATCGCGATTACTCATGGTAACTTGCAGTGACACGTAGTGACTCGTTGTGGCTCGCAAGTATGCTCACGGTGACTCGTACTCTCTTGTGGTGCCTCGTGGAATTTAGCACACTCGTGGTCATTTTTGCGCGAGTTGCTAAGACTCTACAATCTTGGCAACTCGCGCTCACACTCACGTATATGTCTACTAAGTTTCTCACTCATGGCTCGAAGCAACCCCATCTCTGTAGCTGCCTCGCTCCACTGACTCACCTTCTAGACTCAGACCTTCACTCTTAGAACGCCACCTCAATGAACTCACTAGGCATTGCCCCCTATTGCATATTTTGAATATGGGAATATTCATACATGCTATTAAATCAGCGATTGCCTGTTCTCTCTCACACTAGCTTTGTATTTCTAGTATATTTATCATTATATTGTGTTCATATTTATGCGGTGTTGGTATACATGAAATACACGAGAGAGAGAGAGAGAGAGAGAGAGAGAGAGAGAGAGAGATAATAACTCTTGTCTCTCTCTGGAGCTACATTCCCACATATCTATAATTAAGTCACGGTTATGTGAAGCCCAACTGCACCCCGTATGTCTGTCTAGTGCACACACACACACACACACACACACACACACACGTACAGTATACATATATATACACAAACACTCTCACACACACACACACGTACAGTATACATATACTGTATATACAAAAACACCCACACATACCCACAGTTATTCAGTAATACGAACCCTGACTGCCATAATAGTATAACATTTCCAGCATACTGTATATTCGTAAATTTACCACCGAATCTTACAATTACATTCACGTATCCAAGGGCTATGCAATTAAATATATATATGTATGTCCGATGAAATACACTTCCCAAAGAGCGTGCGTCACTTTTAAGTCCCAAGTAACATATGACAAATACCCAAAGTGGAAGCTCCTCGGGAATCCCAAAAGCCAAGGAGAAAACTTTGGGTTCGTTTTTCTGTAAACTTTGCCACTAACAAGAGGGAACTATTGCACAACAATCATAGAGTATAGAGCACTGCTTCACTGCTTCGAACGCCCAACTACACAATCATGTGGTTTTGTTATATAGGCAATATTCTAAGGTACAGTACTACCTGCTATTTATCAATCCCATATTGCTTCAATAGTCGTGAATATACCAAACACATTTCTGGGTACTTATTTTAGTATCTATTATATTAATTTTACTCCAACCCCAAACACCTCCCAAAGAAATTAATGACAAAATTTGATCCACCTGGATTCGAACCAGGGTTACCACCCACATATGTTAAACACCCTCTAACCATTACACCATCAAGACGAAACTAATGTTTAGTTTTTAAAATGTTTAATATGGTAAGTTACATTTAATTATGTGTGGCAAAATATATATAATTAAAACGCATTGTGAAAGAATAAAATACGAACAATTAGAAAGAACAACACAGCCATAGGTGAACGATTAAGTATGGTATTACTGCATGGTACCAGAGAACAATGTAACGGGAATATAATGATACAACTTAGTTAATATCGTGAGAACAGATAAGCTATTATTAGTCTCTCTCTCTCATATAATAAGTCTTCCGTAATGCCCCACTATTGAGTATAATATCCGGAAGTATATGGTATGATAATTGGTAAATTATTCTGTATTTTCACCAGAGATGTGTTGCCAATTTGGCAATCATGCTTACCTATCGGTGCAACCAAGAAACTCATTTAATGTATGAGAGTTTAAAGTATACATTAATTTTCTTATATACGCAAATTAGCCCCCTCCAGTGAGTAAGGGGCCAGTCATGTAATACGCTCTTGAAATGAGGCATAGATTCTTGTTAAGCTATATTTTTGTTCTCTCTCTCTCTCTCTCTTTTTTGCTTAACAACACCATCCAAGAATTAACAATAGAAGCAGTACGGATTTGTAATAGTATTGCTGGGCATTGGAAAGGTTTATATATTGACCGAAATGGTTCATATCTAACCAACAATCAAATAGAACTGGCATCTGTGAAATGGTTCATATCTAACCAACAATCAAACAGAACTGGCATCTGTGAAATGGTCGCCACCCATTGGTCGCATTTAGTTTTTGTGTTTGATGGTATTGGAGTTGCTGTTCTATAACGTTGGTTGTCTTTGTTTGTGTTTCGTTATTTGACAAACACATCTATACAAATACAGAATATTTATATATTAGATAAAAACTGTGTTATCATATTTTCCACTCTTTCCTCCGATCTTCCCAATTTCATTCATTAGCTACAGTCCAATATACCCAAGAATATTGCTCAAGTGGCCTAGTCCCTGGCTTACCTATCTAATGGGAGCTTCATAGAACCATTAGCTTCCTATCTCAAGACATTATTGTTGCCATGGTTCATATTGATGTTCAATGCTGGAAGGTAATTTGTGGTAAGTGGACCTCTTGAGGCTGAAACACAGCCTACTTATCTGGCATAATAAATAATAAAGAAATATACACTGTAAATGAACGCCACCTAACATTTGTTTAGTTGTCAACGTTGAATACAGAAAATAACAATAATTGACTACATTTGTCATTGTTGCGTGGCAGGAATATTTTATAGCAAACACTTAATGGTATAACATTTGGTGAAGGAAGCCACACATTACAATAGACGACTATTCCTCTCAGTCCATTACACTGTTATTATCTGTTATAACCTGACCATTACCAGTGTCCACCACACAATACCAGTATATAAGACTACCATCACTCACAGTATTGTGGAGGTGGTCCATCTATTATGGCCTTTGTAGGGAACGATAAGTCTTCCTTTCCATACTACTGTATACTGTACTATTATAACACTATTACTAAATGAACCTCTCTGTTCAGCCTCATACACACAAACATTCCCAGGTCTGGATAGTATACCATTGTATCTGATGGTTGATAAACATTGTTAACCGAAATTACGCCACAACCTACAGGAAAACTGTCTTGGTATTATGTGCAACAACTCCTTTATGAATCACGATACAAAGTATTTTCCCTCTGCAATAACTTCAATATAATTTTCCTTTCGATAGAATACAAAAATAATGCGTTAGAAATAGTTTAAGAGAGTTTGGAAGATGCATATTTTATCATGAGAGTTAAGGAACATTTCAATGATGATGTATAGCCCCACAACGGGCACATTATCGAGACTGTAGTTTATTCTGGTGGGAACACTTCTGGCCACCATTGTGTTGGCTATAAGTCAAGGCCGAAGAGGGTCAAGTGAAAGGATTATACAATGTGTATATAACTTCAATGATTAGGCTACCTGTTGAATGAAAAGGATATTGTTCTTAATATTGACCGATCATATATTTTAATTATATCAACAAATTTGATAAGGAAAGGATATCTTCAGTTTAACCCCTTCATGGTACGATGGCGGGTTTCTTCTATATATTCTGGCAATTATTATGCAGTATTGTGCAGCTTAACAAGGATCTCTTGGCATCAATATATACACAGTCCTCCCTAAAGGTGGGGTCACACATTCACGTATATTGCTCCCGTCAGCTCCCGTCTGTTGTAAACGAAGGTATATTGGTAGTTGGCAACCGATTACGTAAAACGTAATGGCATAATACGCAAAACGTAAATGAAATTACGGCCAGTCGGGGGGGGGGTACTCTCGCATGGCGCGAGTAGAAACGAGTAGCCCACGTGGGTCGGGAATGTTGTGGGTGCGGCCAAGGCCGCGCGGTTGCTGATTCGAGTCGAATCAGGAACGTGGCTCGCCCTCACGTATGTCAAAAGACGGGGAAACTTACGACCGACCTGGCCACCACGGCCGTCTGACCGGAGCAGCCTTGTCAGACGTAGCAGGTACCCCGTCAGACGAGAGCTGCTCTCGTCAAATCGTAGAAAGTTCCAGTCAAACGTGGAAGTATACGTTAGTTAGGCCGCATCTGGCAGAACCGCTGCACTGCGGGTTGGCGGGAAGACGCGGCACCGTTGTACGAGGGGACAACGGGACCAGCGAGGGACCCGCCAGTCACACCTCTCACCACACCGGAGCAGCAACCAACAAGCCAACCCTGCCACCCTCTGCACCCTGCCGAAAACAAATCGTAGCAGCGAAACGACTGCACCTATGGCTTTCATATTTTTACCACATGTACCTTACCCTTTAGGCTACCCACCACAAAAATCCCAAATCCCTCCTCCCACCCACTCGCTGACTGTCGGTCCCGTCAGAAGGAAAAAAAAGGAAAATCTGTGGCGGCGAAACGACTGCACCAATCGGTTCCATATTTGTGTGACAAGTCTCTTACCCTTCTGCCTTCCCCCCACCACACCCCCAACCACTTCCCACCACCCACTTCTAGCGTATCCGTACGAAGAAAAGGAAAAAAAGGAAAATCCGTGGTGGCGAAACTACCTCACCAATCGGCTTCATATGTGTAACACAAGTCAATTACCCTTCTACCTTCCCTCAACCAACCCCAAAACCACGCTCCCACCCATACATTCCGATACCATAAAAGTCTCTGTAGTCTATAGTGTCTTTTCAGCTACTTTCGGGACCAGGGACCATCGGGGACCTGATTTCTGGCGAGGGGAGTGTTTTTTTTACCATTTCTCTCCCAACTTAATAGATTTAGCCAAAAAAAAAAAAAAAAAATCTGGCACTGGCAGAAGCACACCGTCAAAATTGGCTGGCACTCAGCGGGTAACTCCTCCAGGATGAATTCCTCGATGTTGTTCATGGTGCCGATGAAGGACTGGGAATGGGAATGGTGTGGCCATTCCTGCCCTTTTGTAGTTCCCAGATTCCAACCCAGACCTACGTGGTTGACAAAGACTGTCTTTGTCTGTGTTTGGTCAGACGGGGTGTGCCTACGATTGGCCAGAACCGGTCCAGGTACGACCTAACAAATCCCAAGACGTGCGGCCTCAGCTACGCCGGTCTTGAGGGGGCGTGGCATGGGCGTGGCCTGTGTTCCCGCAAATCGTGCAGCCCATGAGGTCGAACGGGGCTATGCTTACGCACGTCGCAAACACGTACGTAGTTCAATACGACTCCATTACGTCTGACGTAACACTGGCCCCGTTACGCTACGTCTGTCGGGAAGTGCAATAGACGTGGAAGAACGGGCGTTCAACGGCAGAAACTACTCGCGTCTTTACATAAATTGGCGATACGCCGGACGGGAGCAATATACGTGAATGTGTGAACCCACCATAAGCCGACGCCAATCTCTTAATTATAGCCAAAATAAACTAGGTATAATAAACTGAATGGGATTAATGCTTCTAAACAATTACAACAACTGTGTAATGTCAGTTCTCTGCTTGTTGACCTCTCCGCTGCTGTCTAGTAGACCTATTAATATCACCATAATATACATTAACGTTATCCTCGGGTTAGGAGTCTGGCCGCCATATACAAGGGGAACAGCTTTAACTTTCAACAACCCTGGAAAGTTTAATAGAATGTTGGTGGGAATTATCACCGAGGGACTGTGATGATCCTGATAAGGGTAGACTATCTTAATGATGATCACTGCTACCGTTACTTTATACTACTATAATGTACTGAAGAGACCAGTCAGGGATATATATATATATATATATATATATATATATATATATATATATATATATATATATATATATAAGTCTCACAAGGAAAACGAGAACCAGAGCCTGAACAACACGGCCACTGCAACACCACTTTTCACTCAGTAAATATCCTTCCATTTTCTTTTCGTACTTTATTGTATACCCTCTCTTATTAGTATTATTTGTTTAAGTTTAGCTTAATGCTGTTCTCTTAATACATAGTTTTTGTTTTATTATGTTTAGCTCTTCTCGGTTCATATTCATACGAACCTTACTGCTTGATATTTCACATCCATATGTAATTATTTGTTTTATTTCGTATGTAAACTTTCATTTATTTTAGATTCACTGAAGATGGAGACTGTTTTCTCCGAAACGTTTGGTAACCAATAAATATAAGATGCTCGCTACTAAGGTGCAACCCACGTATCTAGCAGTACAGCTAGAACAGGTGAACTGGTAAACCACATTGGAATGGAGGTTCATAGGAAGAGAAGAAGTATGTTTGAGGAAATTTCCTATAGTGTTATTATTAGAAAAAATGAATTTGAAATTGATATGTGGGTAGCAGTTGCGAAGAGTTTTTTGGAGGATTTCCTAATTTCATAGCTAAGTGGCCCTAAATATGGGAGTTTAAAATATCTAGTGTCTTTTTCCTGAACCATTCACTGAAGATGGAGACTGTTTTCTCCGAAACGTTTGGTAACCAATAAAGATAAGATGTTCGCTACTACGCTGGTTCTTCTTTTCCTTGTGAGACTTCGATTCCCAAGAGGAAGCTCCATTGCAGAAATTATATATATATATATATATATATATATATATATATATATATATATATATATAGAGAGAGAGAGAGAGAGAGAGAGAGAGAGAGAAAGAGAGAGGTGGAAATGTAGAGAATAACATACGCTGTGAAAAATAAAAATACGAACAAATAGATTAATTATCACACCAGCCATAGGTGAACGATTATTATTTTACTGCATGAGACCATAGAACAATGTAATGGGATTATAATTATACATCTTACTGAATATACAGTGACAACAGATAAGCTCAATGTACAAACACACATTAGTAGTCTCTCTCTCTATCTTTCTCTATCCCTCTATTAAAATGTAAAACTTGCAAACTAAACAAACCAAAAATGGGACAAAGACAATATAAAGTCATACAACTACTGTTCCGTAATGCCACGCTAAAGAGTAAATACCGTACTTATTCAATATGCTGGTACATTATTCTATAATATGACCAGAGGTGTGTGCCCTATTTGGCAACCATGCCTACCTATACCGAAACTCCTTTAATTAATGTGCCTATAATGTTTACATTCCTTTTCTCACATACTTAAATTACCCCCGACCCCCCGCCCCTGTGAGTAAGGGGCCTTCGCAATTAGTGGATACTGGATAGAAATATAATATGCCCTACGTATCCTACTGTGTGTCGCAAAAGGCAACTTGAAGAAGGGGTTGCGTAAGTCCAGTAAGGTTATCCTATACAGTGAAGTGTTGTTTTGGCAGCAGTATATACATGTGGTTCCCATTTACATCTGATGTGTTTATTATCAAATACATGATCCCCGTATGGTTAATTATACATTATACATTAAAACGTCAAAGTGGAAACATCATGTTCACTTGTTCAGGCAGCAAGATCACTTTTAACCTATGTCTGACGGGCAGCCAATCTCACACAACAACAACAACATTTTCTTCGGTACCAGGCAATTCAAGCAAGGTGATTGGAATTCCCGAGTTTCTCTCTGGTTCCTGGAGGAGTGACACCACTTGAGACAACCAGTGGTGAAAAGGTAATATATATTACCTTGGTTGTTGTTTATTGTTTACAAGTACACTGGTAGATTATAATTATGTACTTAAGAATGAAGGGAATATTAACTGTTATAAACGTTACGATGAACGTGGTTGTATTGCGAAACGTAGACAGTCTATATATGGCTGTAAGTGTCAATGGCCTAATTAATTCATAGAAGGTGGCGAGGTGTTTGCAAAACAAAGTACTTTACTGGCTCAAAACGTGCTGATGGATCATACATGCTGATGGATCATACAGAGTGGTTCAAGATATGGATGGTGGGTTTTATGGTGTGTGCAAATGGAACCAGGTGTTTATGGGAGGAAACATGATGTATGTAAATTAAGGTTATCATTTACGTTACTGTACCATATTGTGTTTTACACATTTCATATCCACAAAACAAATTAACCTGTATGGCCCAGTTTATCAGTGGAAATGGCAGTTTTGTTGTAGGGCATCTGTAAGAGTCATATACAAACAAGCTAATATGGCAAATCAAAATATGCAAATACACAACGCAAATATATATTTAAGCGATTATAAAGTGATAATAATTGCACATACATCATTGTGAGGGAATTGCTATGAGGCGGGATACTGTTGAGTGATCAGTGTGATAATTCCATTAATGAACTCGCTTCTCTAACAGTATTTAGATGAACATTGCAAGCATTACTAATGTAAACACTATTAAAAAGACATTTTGAGACTGGCTTCAACACTGTACCTTTCCAATTCCCCCCAGACCCACATCAGCCGTGAAGCCAAAATCTAGTGTAGGCGTTATCCCAGGTCCTGACTGAAGGGATCACTCTGGTATGTATGAAGCGGAACACCAATGTTTACTAAAGTGGACCAACATGCATGGCTGATAGCTTGGATATGCTTTGTTTACATAGTGACTATTGGAATGGGGATAGTTAGTGACATAGTTAGTGAAGGCAAGATCTGGGCGGATCGTCTCGGGGGACCCACAAAGACTCCTGCCCACGTCCTACTCCCTTGGGAGTATGTAGGCGCTCTCGTTAGCTGCCAGGATCAGTCTGTTGATCCATTAGGATAAGATCTAGGTTAAGTCTGTGTATTTTCAGCCCCATTGGCTGCCGGCTTGAAATTAACCGATTATTATTATTATTATTACAGTACACAGTCACTCTCACTGTCACTCTCTCCCTCTCACACACACACACACACACACACTCACTCTCACTGTCACTCTCTCCCTCTCTCTCACACACACACACACACACACACTCACTCTCTCCCTCTCTCACACACACACACACACACTCACTCTCACTGTCACTCTCTCCCTCTCTCTCTCACACACACACACACACACACACACACACTCACTGTCACTCTCTCCCTCTCTCACACACACACACACACACACACACACACACTCACTCTCACAAGGACCAATTCTCTTTCTAATTTACATCAACGACATAGATGAGGGTCTCACCTGTACAATCTCAAAATTTGCTGACGATACAAAAATTGAAAATAGCGTACTCTCAAAAGATCAAATTGACGATATGCAACACAATCTAGATACATTGTCACATTGGGCCCAAATTTGGCAAATGAGTTTCAATGCGGATAAATGTAAAGTACTACATATCGGATACCTAAATGAGAAAGCAAACTATTCGATGAATGGCACTCAGCTTAAGAATGTAAACAGAGAAACCGATCTGGGAGTAACTATATCGAGTAACCTAAAACCGAGTCAACAATGTTCAGAAGTTGTTAAGAAGGCAAACAAAATAAGTGGCTTTATAGGCAGGCCATTTGAGCATAAATCCAAAGACGTTATCCTAACCCTTTACAATTCCTTAGTCCGCTCTCTTCTGGAATACTGCGTTCAATGCTGGTGCCCTTATTACCAAAAAGACATAAACAAGCTAGAACGAGTTCAACGTAGAGTTACCAAAATGATACCTAGCCTAAAGAACAAACCATATGAAGAGCGTCTTAGAGAATTAAATCTATTTCCTTTAACCCAGCGAAGATTAAGAGGTGACTTAATTCAAGTATTCAAAATCATCAAAGGCATCGACAATATGAACTGTAGTAAGTACTTCACTATCGACCAATCTACTTACACGCGGGGAAACGGTTGCAAAATTATTGGTAAATCTTTTAACTCACACGAATCTAAGAATTTCTTCTTCAATCGAGTTGTCAACTTGTGGAATGGGCTTCCCCGAGACGTTATAGACTGCAGCACCGTTGATTCATTTAAACTCCGCCTAGACAAATATCTCGCATCAAACCCGCGACTGACTGCGTTTGTAAATGAATAACTTTATTTTATCCTCCCCTCAATTACTAACCCATATGTCCCCTACTAACTTCCTAGTCCTGCCACGGACATTAGTTCCAGGGCAGTAGTTCCCTTTCCAATGTTCCCTTACCCACTCTAAACCACTGTTTGGACACTTGATCCTCAGTGTTTTGGAGGACAAGCAGCCTAGAAGGGTCACTAGATCTGTTGTTGCTTGATGTCCTTACTATTATGGCAATATATGATATAATGACGTTATCCGCCACCGATATGCAGTTTACACTCACTATATAAGACACCGTGCTGAATAAGTTATTACAGTATCTCTCTCTCTCTCTCTCTCTCTCTCTCTCTCTCTCTCTCTCTCTCTCTCTCTCTCTCTCTCTCTCTCAGCACGCCTAATGCCCTCTTTCAACAAAAGCTCTTGCTCGTAAAATAATCATTTTTCTCCTTGCTATAAGGTCCACTGTGTGTGATGATTTATTCAATTTGTATTTGTATATAGTAATATTGTAATCGTCCCTCACTCTCCCTCTGTTCATCAGTATGTTAACAACCTTTACCGTTATGGCCTACAATCATATTAACCTTTTCCCATCCACATTAACTTCCACACTATCATGCTTAAATTTCAAAACACAGAAACAATGGGGTGAGGTAAGCAAGGTTAGGTAATATCAGTAATAGAAAGAGAGGGGAGAAAAGACTAAAGAGGGAGGGTGAGGAACCAGTTAAAGTATATGGACAGGGAACTGCAATCAAGAAAGACTAAAGAGGGAGGGTGAGGAACCAGTTAAAGTATATGGACAGGGAACTGCAATCAAGAAAGACTAAAGAGGGAGGGTGAGGAACCAGTTAAAGTATATGGACAGGGAACTGCAATCAAGAAAGACTAAAGAGGGAGGGTGAGGAACCAGTTAAAGTATATGGACAGGGAACTGCAATCAAGAAAGACTAAAGAGGGAGGGTGAGGAACCAGTTAAAGTATATGGACAGGGAACTGCAATCAAGAAAGACTAAAGAGGGAGGGTGAGGAACCAGTTAAACTATATGGACAGGGAACTGCAATCAAGAAAGAGAAGAAAGTGAGTAAGAGAAACAAAAGAGAACGAAAGGGAGAGACTTACATAGACTTACATAGATACACTGGCCACACAGACCTTACGATCCAAACGAGGTGGCCAGGATTTAATTCTAGTAGAGATGGCATATCCGATAGAAAAGGAAAGTTAAAGGATAGAAAAGAAGAAGGCTCTCTCCCCACCCTCCGTCCCTCCGGCAATTCCCGTACATGAAAAAGTTGGAAGTGATTAACCTTGCTGGGCTTCGAAATCCCCAGAAGGAATTTACAGGAAAGATTGGAAAAAAAAAAAGGGAAAACAAAAAAGAAATTAAAAAAATCATGCAACCCTTCGCCTTAGCAGCATGTAAATTTTGGGGTTAATTGGAATCATCCAACCCATCACCCTTAGTAGTATGTACATATTTAGTGATGTTTATTATTCTTATTTTTTATTTGTGTATTATTATTATTTTTTTTCTTTTCTAACGCTCTCTTCAGCTGAACAAATAATAACGGTGATAATTACTGCCTACTCCATACCAATTTGTTGGTGGTATGAGTCTAGATTTTTCTTAAATGTATCTATAGAGGAGCTGTCTATTACTTTATTTGGAAGTTTGTTCCACTCATCAATTACACTGTGAGTGAAGACATTTTTGTTGTATCTAGATTCGCTCTCCGACCTAATAATTTTAAATTGTTTCCTCTTGTAAGAACATAAGGACATAAGAAAATGGGAGTCTGCAGAAAGCCGATTGGCCTAAGCAAGGCAGATCCCTGTCCCACACAACCCCAATTACAAAGCCCAATTATAGGCTCAACACTCTAATACCCTGAGGATCATCTTACCAAAACGGTTAGAGATTAACGCAGGATTACGGGGGTCTGCAGAGCGCTGATTGGCCCAACCCTGCTGATCCCCCTTCACACCCAACCCTTCTCGTCCATATGCTTATCCAATTTTATCTTAAAGCTCCCTATCGTTTTTAATCCCACTATAGCACTTGGTAGTCCATTCCACCCATCTACAACTCTGTTACCAAACCAATATTTGCCTATATCTTTTCTGAAACGAAATTTATCTAATTTGAAACCATTGGTACGAGTTCTTTCGCTATCACTGAGCTTTAGTACATTTGTCAAGTCCCCTTTGTTAATCCCACTAACCCACTTGAACACCTCTATCATATCCCCTCTAACTCTGCGTCTCTCTAACGAATGTAAGCCTAATTTCTTCAACCTTTCTTTATACGGAAGATTTCTAATATTATGGATCATTTTTGTCATTCTACGTTGTACTCTCTCCAATGAATCTATGTCCATTCTGTAATAAGGACACCAAAATTGAACAGCATAATCCATATGGGGTCTCACTAATGACAAGTAAAGTTTTAAGATAACATCAGCAGTTCTGTTACTCACACTCCTTGAGATGAACCCGAGAATCCTGTTTGCCTTGTTTCGAACGCTTATACACTGTTGTCTAGGCTTCAAATCATTGCTAACAAACACACCTAGATCTTTCTCACAATTCGAGTTTTCTAATTCCACATTAGCTAGTTTATATTTAACATTTGTATGCATCTTCCCTATCTTTAATACCTTGCATTTGTCAATGTTAAACTTCATCTGCCAATTTACTGACCATTCGTGTAAGGTATCCAGATCCCTTTGGAGGCACTCTATATCTCTATCTGAATCAATTGTTCTCCCCATTTTGGTATCGTCTGCAAATTTACTTATCCTACTAGTTATACCTAAATCAAGGTCATTTATGTATATAACAAACAACAGAGGACCTAATACAGATCCCTGGGGGACACCACTTTTGACTGCTCCCCATTCTGACTTCGTACCATTTATGCTGACTCTCTGCTTCCTACCAATTAGCCATGACCTAATCCATCCCAACAATGCCCCACCTATTCCATGCGCCTCAACCTTTCTCATCAATCTCTCATGGGGGACTCTGTCGAAAGTTTTACTGAAATCTAAATATATTATATCATATGACTTGTCATTATCTACTGCTTCATATACCTCTGAGAAAAAACTAAGCAAATTAGTAAGGCAAGAACGTCCCTGAGTGAATCCATGCTGAGAAGAATTTATTAAATTAAATGTATCTAAGTGGTTTCTAATTTTACTAGCAATAATTGACTCTAGTAGCTTTCCTATGATTGATGTAAGACTAATGGGACGGTAATTGGATGCTATTGATTTGTCACCTTTTTGAAGATCGGAACTACGTTTGCAAGCTTCCAAGCTTCTGGAACTATACCTGTCTCCAATGACTTGTTAAATAAAAATGTTAATGGGTAACTTAACTCATTCCTACATTCGTTTAATACTCTAGCATATACCTCATCAGGACCAGGCGATTTATGAGGTTTCAGTCTGTCAATTTCCTTAAGCACATCATTTCTACTTATAGTAACCGTACTTAACCTATTTTCTATACTATCGCTATATACCTTACGGACTTCTGGAAACTGTGCCAAATTTTCATTAGTGAAAACGGAAAGAAATTGACTATTTAATGTACTGCACATTTCTAAATCATTTTCTGTCATTTCTCCTATCGAAGTTTTAAGGGGACCAATTACATCTCTAACCTTGGATTTATATAGTTGGTAAAAAACTTTAGGATTATTTTTTGAGTCCTTGGCAACCTTAATTTCATAATTTCTTTTTTCTTTCCTAATATCCTTTTTTACCTGTCTTGATAGATTCTGATAGTAAGCAAGTAGGTGAATTTCGCCTTTTCTAATTTTTCTATATATTCCTCTCTTTTGTCCTAGAAGATCTAATAGTCTATTATTCATCCATTTGGGTTGGTTCTGTGTTGATCTAAATTTTCTTTTGGGGATGTATTTATTTTGTGCATTGAATACTGACTTGATAAAATTATCGTATGTATCTACCAAGGTTGACGTCTCTTCCTGACTTAAGATGACAGGTGCCTGAGAAGGGGTACACTCATTTGGACACCTGGATCGACTTAATTTTTTGACCATAGGGTCCGCTAATAGGGCTCTTCTTAACCCACCATAATTGGCTTTTCTAAAGTCAGGTATTAATGTTGTATTCTCTCTGGTATTACCTTTCCATTGCATATTAAAATACACAGAATTGTGGTCACTATTTCCTAGGTGGTCCCCTATCTCTACATTATCTACCATATGTTCATTGTTACTGAAAACTAAATCGAGAATATTATTACCTCTAGTCGGCGTATCTATGAATTGAAATAAAAAACTATCTTGTACTACCTCTATAAACTCCTCAGAATCAGAGTCTCCTATTTGATGCTGCCAATCTATATTCGGAAAATTAAAATCCCCCATAATGCACATATTGCTAAACCTTGATGCCATTTTAATTTCCTCCCATAATGACGTTCCGTCATTTCTACTCATATTTGGCGGTCTATACATAACTCCAATAACTATGGTCTCACTACCTTCGTTAACCTCTACCCAAACACTTTCATTATCGTTATTTACTCTAATACCTGATTTAATACAGCTTTTTAATGTACTCCTGACAAACACTGCTATACCGCCACCCCTCTTACTTGTTCGGTCATATTTAAACAAACTATATCCTGGTATATCAAATTCTGCTAAAAAATGCCTGGTTTCTGTATTAATCCACGTTTCAGTTAGCGCTATTATGTCTATATTTTCTTTGCTAACAAGGGCTCTAAGTTCGTTCATTTTGTTACATAGACTCCTACAGTTTGTGTAATATACTCTCAATTTACTTCTTTTCTTTATACCTAATTTACCTTTGTTTTTAGCGACATTTCCATCTTCCGTTGCACCATCACTACTATCATTTGCATTATAGTCATCATTTTTAGCATGAGACTGAATATCCTTATCGCTTTCGCCTGACGCTAAAATTGTTCCATTTAACCTCACAATATTTCTGTTCAAAACCCCACAACCACCCTATCTAAAGAACTAGCTAATGTAGAAACCCCTAACCGTGAAAGATGAACCCCATCCCTTGCGTACATCCCATCTCTCCCATAGAAACTATCCCAGTTATCAATGAATGGTATTGCTTTTTCTTTGCAATATTTCTCCAAACGGCAATTGACACCAATCGCCCTGGATGTCCATTCCTTGGGAACTCCTCTTCTGGGTAGGATACAATGTACTACAGGGATCCCTCCCTTCATCCTAACTTTATCTAACACATCCCGATACTGCTGCAGCAGTTTCTCACTTCTACCCTTACCAACATCGTTACTCCCGGCACTGAGACAGATAATGGGGTTATCTCCACTATCTTCCAAGATGTGGTCCATGTTCTCTAAAACCCTCCCAACTCCATGGCCAGGCAGACACACAACCTTCCTAAGTTTAGTGCGGGTAGCCCTAACTAAATGTCTTACCATGGAGTCGCCCACAATCGACACAGACTTACCTTCTCGGGACACAGACTTACCTCTCCCTCGGGAGGATCCAGCAGCTGCAGTTGGAGAACCCCCGGTGGTGGCAGAAGCTCCCTTTGTGGTGGTGGTGGTGGTGGGGGTAGTGGTGGTGGTAGGTATCACAGCGTCAGAGGTTGGAGCTGAGTCTTGTGAGTAGATGTGTCTTCGGCGTTTTTGAATAACTTATCTAGATTAATGTTACTGAATCCTTTTAGAATTTTAAAACACTATCAATTGGCCTCTCGTCCTTCGTCCTTCGTTTCTTAAGTGAAAATAGATCAAGTTCTCTCAGTCTTTCATCATATGATTTATTTCTCAATGAAGGAATTACCTTAGTGGCTCGCCTTTGCACAGATTCCAATATTTTAATATCCTTTATGAGGTGAGGTGACCAAAACTGAACAGCATATTCGAGGTGCGCTCTCACCCTACTTTTGTATAAGGGCAAAACTATGTCTTAGCTGTGATAGTGGAAGTTTCTTCTGATGAAACCTAGTGCCCTGTTTGCTTTGTTTGCAGCCGCTGTGCATTGATTGGAAGATTTTAAGTTTTCGTTTATCAGCACTCCCTAGTCTTTTATTTGTGTTACATTTTTTATATTTTCTTCATTCATGTAGTATTCATATGTATTGTTTTTAGAGAGAGAGAGAGCGAGAGTACAAAGGAGAACAAAGGAAATCAAGCAACAACAGATCTAGTGACCCTTCTAGGCTGCTTGTCCTCCAAAACTCTGAGGATCAAGTGTCCAAACAGTGGTTTAGAGTGGGTAAGGGAACATTGGAAAGGGAACTACTGCCCTAGAACTAATGTCCGTGGCAGGATTAGGAAGTTAGTAGGGGACAGATGGGTTAGTAACTGAGGGGGGATAAAATAAAGTTATTCATTTACAAACGCAGTCAGTCGCGGGTTTGATGCGAGATATTTGTCTAGGCGGAGTTTAAATGAATCAACGGTGCTGCAGTCTATAACGTCTTGGGGAAGCCCATTCCACAAGTTGACAACTCGATTGAAGAAGAAATTCTTAGATTCGTGTGAGTTAAAAGATTTACCAATAATTTTGCAACCGTTTCCCCGCGTGTAATTAGATTGGTCGATAATGAAGTACTTACTACAGTTCATATTGTCGATGCCTTTGATGATTTTGAACACTTGAATTAAGTCACCTCTTAATCTGCGCTGGGTTAAAGGAAATAAATTTAATTCTCTAAGACGCTCTTCGTATGGTTTGTTCTTTAGGCTAGGTATAATTTTGGTAACTCTACGTTGAACTCGTTCTAGCTTGTTTATATCTTTTTGGTAATAAGGGCACCAGGATTGAACGCAGTATTCCAGAAGAGAGCGGACTAAGGAATTGTAAAGGGTTAGGATAACTTCTTTGGATTTATGCTCATATGACCTGCCTATAAAGCCAATTATTTTGTTTGCCTTCTTAACAACTTCTGAACATTGTTGACTCGGTTTTAGGTTACTCGATATTGTTACTCCCAGATCGGTTTCTCTGTTTACATTCTTAAGCTGAGTGCCATTCATCGAATAGTTTGCTTTCTCATTTAGGTATCCGATATGTAGTACTTTACATTTATCCGCATTGAAACTCATTGGCCAAATTTGGGCCCAACATGATAATTTATCTAGATTGTGTTGCATATCGTCAACTTGTTCTTTTGAGAGTACGCTATTTCCAATTTTTGTATCGTCAACAAATGTTGAGATTGTACAGGTGAGACCCTCATCTATGTCGTTGATGTAAATTAGAAAGATAATTGGTCCTAGTACCGATCCCTGGGGTACCCCGCTACTTACATTGGTCCATTTAGATGCCTTACCGTTTATGACTACTCTTTGCTTTCTGTCGCTGAGCCAATTTTCTATCCATTTCAACACACCGTCTTGTATTCCATGCGCTTTTAGTTTTAGCAGTAAACGTTTGTGGGGAACTTTGTTAATGGCCTTTTGAAAATCAAGGTATATAATATCTACAGCTTTACTCTCATCGTAGAGGTTGAGGATATCGTGGAAGAAGTCTAAGAGGTTTGTTAAACAGGAACGTTTTTTACGAAAGTCGTGTTGAGTATCTTTAAGTAAGTTATTTGCCTCTAAGTGATTTACGAGTCTGTCTCTTATGACCGTTTCTAGCATTTTACACACAATTGAGGTTAAGCTAATTGGACGATAGTTACTGGGTAGGGATTTGCTGCCTTTTTTGAATATCGGTGTTACGTTGGCTAGCTTCCACTGATCAGGCATAGTCCCAGACTGCAAGGATTCATTGAATAGCAATGTCAGTGGTTTGGAGAGCTCATCCTTAGCTTCCTTTAGAACTCTAGGCGAGATTGTATCAGGTCCAGGCGTTTTATTTACCTTGAGTTTATCTAAACAATTTGATACTTCTCTCTCTGTAACGGTGATATTGCTTAGAACATCTGAATTATCAATCTGAATCGGCGATGGAGTAGGGATATCACTGAGGTCTTCGGTTGTAAAAACTGATGCAAAGAAGGTATTGAGGGCATTACTCATTTGTACTTCGTCTTTGGTGTATTCTCCATTTTCATCGACTAACGGTCCAACAGTTGAAGTAACTACTTTTTTCTTTCTGATATAACTATAGAATTCTTTCGGGTTTGTTTTACTTTGATTCGCAACATGTAACTCCAGGGTCTTTTTACTTTGCTTAATTAACTTTTTGGCTTTGCGTCGTAGCTCTACAAATTGCACCCGTTCTTCGTCATTTTGTGAGGTTTTTAATCTATCATTAGCAAATTTTTTAGCAAGCAGACAGTCTGAAATATCTTTATTCCACCATTTGGGCTTATCATTATGGCCTGGACGCCGTATTTTCAATGGTATGCAGTCTTGCACTGCCTTAAGGTAAGTGGTTGTGAAACACTCCCAAGATGTATTTATGTCGTTATTGTTAGTCAGAAAGCTCCAGTCAGTTTCTTTAAGCTTTGATTTAAGTTTATGAAAATTTGCTTTCTTGAAATTAGGGACTTTCTCAATGCTGCTATTTGATTTGTTACTTGTAAACTTTCAAGTGAAAGTTATCGTACGATGGTCGCTGTTACTGAATTCATCACCAACATTCAAATTCTCTATTAATTCTTCTTTTGTTGCGAGTACAAGGTCAAGCACATTATTACCACGGGTCGGAGATTGTACAAATTGAAAAAGTGAACTCTCTTGCAAGTTAGCACAGAGGTCGTGTCCAGAGTGTGAAGTAAGAATATCGCCCCATTTAGTCACGGGTAAGTTGAAATCGCCAAGAATTACGGTATCTTGTATGTTAGTTATTTCTGCAATTTGTTCATAAATTTCACTGTCAGTTTGCACTGATTGAGATGGGGGTCTGTATAATAAAGCTAGTGTTATTTTAGTTCCTCGTTTATTATTTAATAGTACGTAAGATATGTCTATATTCGCAATTTGAGGTTTTGACATTAAGACAGGATTAAGACTTTCCTTTATAAAAAACAGAACTCCTCCTCCATTTCTATTGATCCGACTTTTCTCAAACATTGTATAACCAGGAAGCGTATATTCCTCTAAAAAGTCTCCGTCTTCCGTATTTAGAGAGAGAGAGGATAGGGATGACAGTGAGTCTGCCTGAATATATAGTGCCAATATAGCTTTCCTGTATAACATAGCCGAGTAGTAAAGTTGGTGAGTTACGACATAGACAAGGGTGAATACATACTCCGGGTGGGTCATCACTGGGTAATGGAAACCAACACATTTGTTCAAGATTTATTGATTTGTGAAGGGAGGCAGTTGAAGTTTACACGCATAAAACTACCCCCGAGGAATCTGCAGGGATTTGGAAGTTGAGGCGGAAGCTGGTGGATTGTTTTGGCAGCAAACTTTGTCACTAACACGAGTGAACTACTGTACAAAAATAGAAGGGAGGAGGGAACGGGTTTGAAAGATACCAAAATACTGAGCAACAAACTAAATATATAGTCTGTAAGTATTGATTTTGCTTGAGGGGAGGGAGATTGCAGAGATTTATGGATTATAACGTGCATATTGGACGCACATAAGTTCAATGTTTACAGTTAACCTCTAGTAACTCACGCTAAATTATGATATATGCTGCATGCAAATGATACCTCTACAGTATGCCAGGAGGGGAATTAACATCAATGCATTAGTCCCGCGGTGCGTGGGGTTATTTGTAAAAATCCTTTTTAGTGTAGTCCTACAACTTTGCATGGAAATAACTTCCACCAAGTAGGATTCCACTATTTCATTATCTATATGGGAAAAGGTTGGATAAAAATCACACCGTGGTATAATGGGTTAAAGTGTGGGGTATCGACCTAATCGACTCGGTTCGAATCCTGGCTGAGGCCTAAACACATGGCACATTGCAATTGTATCCAAGTCCACTGTAGATATATTCATTAATGGAAAATATCATTGTAAAAGCAAATATTAAATGGCATATACTATAAAGATGGTGCCTGTAACATTCCAAGAATGTATGAACACCGCTAGTCATAAGTCCTCCTTGGTAATGTATAAAACATACAACTGTTTAATGAGTCTCTCAGGCAGTGAAGACTCACATTTAAATAGAGCTCTTGAACCGCCTCGGTTTAACCCCTAATTAGCGGCTCACCACATAAGTCGAGTTAAATAAAGCTGGACTATGTGGCGGCGCTCGACATAACTCGAGTGGCAATTTCAGCACGTAATGTTGCTGAGAGAGAGAGACAAGTGGTGGCAGGAGAGTAGCGAGCGTATGACTGCTCCAGACCACCGCGGCGAACCTACTGACACGAATCTCACCTCCCTCCTACCTCTCTCACTCGCTATATAAGGAATTGTATGGGGAAGTGCCTAATTACATGCTTTTTGCACTCGCGTTGCATGGTTATTGCAAGAAAACTAGCCATCATAAAAGGATCGTTATGGTGTCATTCGAAAGCTCTGTTTATGCCCTTTCAGGGATAGATACTTGTTTTACGATCTGGGTCTTATTTAGGCATGAAAATGATCACGTAAACAGCCCTATTTTGGCTAAAAACACCCCGCTGGGCGGTACATATAAATAAACCGCATTGGCCGCTCTTAAGGTGTTAAAAAGAGGAGGTTGTGACGCCTCCCGGCGCTAGCAGAATGGTTGCGTGGGGCATTGCAGCTCGCTAGCGCTCGCCAGGATGGGGGGATGGGCTACAGTTGTCCTAGAATTATCTGCTTTATGTTATTAGTGTCGTGTTGCCACAGACAGTCTAGAAATGGTCTTTGTTTTGGTCTGTGACCTCGCCTTGTATTTTATATTCGCTATAATATAAATGTTGCTTGTGTGGGAGGCGAGCGAGAGAGGGTGAGGGAGTACACCTGGCAGCGGGGGTGAGCTATGCCGTGGCTCGCTTGGGCGCTGACGGCGTTGGCGGCCGGGTGGTCAACTAGTCCCTGCCCCTCGCGGCCTCGTGTTTTTTACCAGCTCGGAGCTTGCCTGACACGCGTATCGTCTACATCCTTTGCAATTCTGTCCCCCATACTCGCCACTTTGCATACTATTTCTCTCTCTCTCGACTTCTCCTTTCTCATTCTCTAATCTTTATTAAACTCAACATCCCTTCTGGTTTCAGCATAGACGTTCACCGTCGGCCAGTCATATTGTACGCGAAGCTCTCAGATATTTCCATGTATTAGGTTAAGGAGGTATTATGCTTTATTGAGGTTGGAGAGACGGACTTTTCTGTGTGTGTCCTCTCTCGGGACGGTTGTAGACCGGTATATGTCTCCCTGGCAAGGTGTTGAGTGATTCTGCTTGGTTATCTAAAGCTAGACTAAGGGTAAGGTTACTGTGTCGTTGTCTCCGATGTGTGCAGTGTTAGCTAAGCCCTGCACGACATCGACAGGTACTGTGGGAGCCTAAGTTGTCTTCGGGTGGGTTTACTTTGCGAGCACAGCGCTGTGGTGTGAGAGGGCCATAGCCTATCCCTCACAACATAGTGCTGCCTCTTTGTGTTGACTTCTGAGGGATTGCCAGGATAGAACTAGGTACTAGAGACCTAGATTTATCAAGAGAGCATCCCCGTCATATAACGTAATCTTCATTATACCACCTTCGGACAACGTTAGGCTACGAGCCGCATGCTCGCCCATTGTTGCCCTGCCTTGATACCCCAGCTAGACTTTATTAACTGAGCAGACACTGGTTAGAGATAAGCCCCCATTATTATATGTATGCAACATTATTATTCACTGCACTTTGGAGCCGAGGTTGTTGTTGAGTTGCACAACCCTAGTAGGCTGTTGCGTTGTGTCACGAAGCATTTCTTTAGTTGTCGAGCATTACTACCTTTGCGCAGTCTTTATTATTCGCCTGCCTATTATTACTATATGTCCTAGTATTTATTGTGACCCGTATTCTGCATTATAATTGTTCAAGATTCTTTACGAACATCTTCCCAGCATCAGACTTATTTCAGAAGTTTCCAGTTGATGTTGCAGGACTAGCATTGCACTTTCTTTAATACAGGAGTGCCAGTTATTTGAATATCTACCGTAACGTTAATTAATCACGTTAACTATCTTTTCTTTGTGTAACCTAATCGAGTAATCTTTTACTGTTTGAGAATAGGCTGTTTCATCGAGCGTCAGCCTAGTGTGTGTGCACCAGTTACCGAGTCATAGGATACCTCGTTGTCCAGGCACGACTCAGGGCGGTAATGGTGTTTTGTTTTCCAGTGTTTAAGGCAGGGGTTGGATCTAGTGTTACCGTTGTTGCATTTTGCCATTATCTAGTCCAATGTTGAAGAGCCCTGTGTCTTTGAGAACCTGGATCGTAACAAATGGCGACCTAGCTCAGGATCTTGTGAACTAAGAGATAATTGCAGGATTGTTGTGGTCATTTGTTTTATTGAGGAATATAGTGGGCACGTTGATTTTTTTTTGGCAAAGTAGTATAGCACTTGAGAGTCTTCAGACATTTTTGGCAAGTGAATAGTGCTACATAAGAGTTTGGGGTACTTCTTTTCTGAATATTGTGGTGAGAAATTGTTGTGAGCATCATGTCTTATACCGGGTCAGAGGAGAATGGAGACACAGTACGTAATGTCGAAACTGAGGAACAGCAGCATGATGAAAGGGTTAATCGGGTGAACTGTGAGGAGGATGCTAGGATATTTTTGCAATGGCCTGTTACTGCCGAGCGGTTGGAGGGTATGGATCGGTACGGTCTTCAATGCCTGGCCACAGCTATCGGTCATGCGGTTACTAGCAGCATGACCAAGGATAACTTGATAACGTGTGTACTGGGCAGGGTGACTGGTGAGCGAGATGGGTTGAGTGCTCAGAGCCCTTCGGCCATGCTTCCCCTACACTCGACTCCCAGCCATCCCAGTAGTTTGCCGACCCCGGGTACGCTTCCACAGGTGGGTGGTGACTGGCAGGGTGGGTTGCCCCTGGGGGGACCACCGGTAATTTCAAACATTGTAGCACCTTCACCTCCTCAAGGGTTAACTCCAGAATTATTGCTTCAGCTCGAATTAGCTAAGATCGAAGAGAGAAAGGCTATCAGGGCGGGTGAGCAGCAAATAGAATTAGCCAAGATAGAAGAGAGAAAAACTATCAGTCAGCAGCACATAGAGCTAGCAAAAATCCAAGCTGATTTAGAGTCGACTAGGTACTGAGCCGACATGGACGTAGAGAAGTCGCGAGTAGAGACAACGGGACAGCGACTTGGGGCTGGTAACCGTGTTCATGAGCAGTCTCTCTCGCACTTATTGAAACTGGTTCCGGTGTTTGATGAGAGTGGTGTAACAGAATTTTTCACACGCTTTGAGAAGAAGTGCCAGATTCACCAGTGGCCAGAGAATAAATGGGCAGCACTTGTTTCCTCTAGACTTGTGGGCAAGGGACTCAGGGCTTATGATGCATTGCCTATAGAGTCTTGTATTATCTATGAGGAACTCAAGGAGGCTGTCCTGAGAGCATACGAACTACAACCAGAGACGTACAGGTTGAAGTTCCGGGGTGTTACCAAGGGTCGGGAGAGCACCTTTTTGTAGCATGCCCGGGAGCTGTCCGATGCTTTTGGGAATTGGCTAAGGTTGGAGAAAGCTACTACGTTTGACGACATTAAACAGTTGGTGCTTTTAGAGCAGGTTTTCAAATGCACGGGCGGCGACCTGACGTTAAACCTTAAAGAAAAGCAACCAAAAACTCTACAGGAGGCAGCTGAGATGGCTGATGGCTATCACTAATTCGTGGGTGCGGGTCTGCCCAGCGTAGTGAGGCAGGTAACAAGGGGCGTGATGCCCCACCCCGCCGAGTTAGTGATATACCTTATGCATACAAGTACAAGAGCCATGATACCAAGACTGACCACAAGACTAGCACCGTCCCATTTAAGAAGGGGCCGGGCCCTTCCCAGTACCAAGGGAAGCCCAAAGGGGAGTTGGAGTGTTATCATTGTCATAAAAAGGGGCACTTTGCAAGAGTCTGTTCTAGCAAACCACCTACAGCAGCTGTGTCTTTGGCCTGCAACATTGGTGTGTCTCCGAAGTCATCTGAGTTTGCCCGGGGCAGTTCGTCAGAGGCTGAGGCACAGCCAATGCAGAAGCACCTGGGAGGCTCGAACCCTGCTCAGGATGTTTTTTGCGACCATAGAGGGCGGGGTTGCGTGATGTGGGTGGGGCGCAAGCATGGAGTAGAGGTCTTGCGTGATACAGGTGCTTCCCAGACTCTGATGAAAAACTTGACTGGCTACCCTATAAACGCGGCTCGGGTGGTGGTGGTGCAGGGTATTAATGCAACTCGGTCATACCCGCTGGTGCGGTTGGAGTTGGAGGTGGATGGTGTTGCACGTGAATTGGATGTCGGGATTGTGGAGAAACTGCCAGTGGAGGGCGTCGACCTTCTTCTCGGCAACGACTTTGCAATGCCCGCTTCTGAGGTTCTACCCTTAGTCGTTGCCGAGAGGCCGGCCGACGTGAGTAGGGAAGAGCAAGAGTGGATCGAGCGGTGCCAGACACAACCCATGGCGTGTGTTGTCACCCGAGCTCGGGCAGCTAAAGTGTCACAGCCTAGTCCTCCGTCTTCAGACCAGCGGAGGAACGATCAACAGGAGGAGGCTAAAGCTGGAGTTGGTTTTAAGAGTTTTGACTCGGCAGCTCTCCTGGGTGATTCAGTATTAGCACCATTACTTAATTCTGGAGTAGCCCCTGGGCCTGTCATCGAGAGTGACGAGGCTGGGCATGACGAGTCTACACGACAGCAACGTTATGTACATCGAGAGAGACAGAGGGAGCAGCCCAGTATCGGGGAAGGTCATGCATTGCTCCGGGAGCAGTTAGATCGCTTGGCACCCTCAGATATACGTCGGTTGCAACTAGAGGACCCTGAGCTCCAAACGTGTGCTAATGGAGCTGTAGAGCTCGACGAGGACGGCGATGTACAGCCAGGAGATTTTTTTTATTTAGAAGGCATCCTCTATAGGCGTTTTCAAGACCCTAAACGTAGTTGGCAAGAGGGGTCCGGAGAAGTGGACCAGTTGGTGGTGCCACGGGAGTGCAGGGATAGCCTACTGAGGTTGGCGCATGACATACCACTGGCAGGACATCTAGGGGTGAGAAAAACGGTGGCGGCTTTGGAAAAATTGTTTTGGTGGCCGGGGTTGAAGGGGCAGGTGATAACCTGGATAGCAAGGTGTCATACGTGCCAGAGGGTTGGAAAACCTAACCAAACAATTCCGAGAGCCCCGTTGCACCCCATTCCTGTCAGTGGACCGCCCTTCAGTAAGGTCATCATTGATATGGTCAGACCCCTACCCCCTACTAGTGCCGGTAATAAATTTCTAGTAACTATCATGGATGTGGCCACTCGTTATCCTGATGCATATCCAATGAGAAATGGCACGGCGAAAACTGTTGTCCGGAACCTGCTCTTGTATTGCCCGCAAGAGGTGCAATCGGACCAAGGTTCTAGTGTTACATCTAATCTGTTCAAATAAACTATGATTCAGCATGGCATCAGCACTGTCGTCTCTTCTGCGTATCACCCGGAGAGTCAAGGGGTGTTGGAGAGGTGGCACGCCACGCTGACAAGCATGCTTCGATGTTATTGCGCAGAGAACGGAAAGGATTGGGACCTTGGTCTGCCATATGTTTTGTTCGCGGCAAGAGAAGTACCTGGAGAGAGTCTCGGTTTCAGTCCGAATGAGCTTGTTTTCGGGCATCAGGTGAGGGGTCCTCTCCACATGGTGAAGGAGATGTGGGAGGGCACTAGGCATGTTGTTCTGCGAGATGAGTTGCGGCCTCTTGTTCCTGAGCGACGGGAGGAGTTGTTCACTAGGCTGTGGCAGTCCGTCCGCATGTTTGTTGCTTCTCCAGGCCTGATGTACGGGGTAGAATCCGACATGGAGGCTGGAGACAGTGCAAGGCTCGAGTTGGTTCCCTACCGTGTGAATCCTGCTCGACAGCCTGTTGTGAAGGCGGAGCTGGACAGCGTGTGGAGAGGGGGTCCGAGGGATGAGGGATATCGTGAGTGGTCGTTGCCAGTGGCTTTGCAACCTGAGTTTGGTGGCAGAGTCCGTGTGTATGTTGATTGCAAGAGTGTGGAAGCATTATCCCTGACAGACGCCTATCCATTACCCAGAGTTGACGACACCATAGACCGCTTCGGGGCTGCCTCGCTCATCACGAAGGTAGAACTAGTGAAGGGTTATTGGGTGGCCCCGTTGCCGGAAGGAGCGAAGAGAGGTGCCAGTCTTGCGATGGACTGGGCAGTTTGTCAGTGTCGGGTGTTGTTGTGCTGCCGAAACACAAGTTGGATGTGTGGCATGCTAGGGGCACTGATAATGTTTTGGCTTTGTTTGCAGGAGAACCCTCGCTGTTCAGTCAGTGTCTGTCGTGGGTGGAGGATCCGGGGTAGGCTACCACAGTATGTTGGTATAGCCTCCTGTCTTGGCTCGCGGTGTATTTTTGCGCTGGTGCTTGTTGGCTCGCGTGTGTAGCATCAGCGTAGGGTCGCAGGGCAGGAGTTGTTGGCTTTGATTAGAAGAAAGTTAGGCTACATGTATAGTAACCGCCAAAAACAACATTAAAATAAAATATGAAAAATTAAATAAAAACTCTTTCTTTTTGATAATTAATTTTAAGATAATATTGTAGCTGAGTACTGAGGGCAGATGATTTTCCCTCCGTAGGCTGTGCTTCTTAAAGCTCGCTCTGGGAGCACAATGTTATGAATTAATGTATTATATTTGGGAAGGGTGATAAGATTTTTGTTTTATATATAATAAATGTTGTTGTATTTTTTTTTGAGGAGACTGAGCTTGCATTCCATGAGTGGCAGAGTGGTTAGGAGTGGCAGATTCTAGCGACATTCTGCCTGTTCAGATATGGGCTCATGGATGAGTGTCCCATATCTTGGGGGGGGTGTGACGCCTCCCGGCGCTAGCAGAATGGTTGCGTGGGGCATTGCAGCTCGCTAGCGCTCACCAGGATGGGGGGATGGGCTACAGTTGTCCTAGAATGATCTGCTTTATGTTATTAGTGTCGTGTTGCTACAGACAGTCTAGAAATGGTCTTTGTTTTGGTCTGTGACCGCGCCTTGTATTTTATATTCGCTATAATATAAATGTTGCTTGTGTGCGAGGCGAGCGAGAGAGGGTGAGGGAGTACACCTGGCAGCGGGGGTGAGCTATGCCGTGGCTCGCTTGGGCGCTGACGGCGTTGGCGGCCGGGTGGTCAACTAGTCCCTGCCCCTCGCGGCCTCGTGTTTTTTACCAGCTCAGAGCTTGCCTGACACGCGTATCGTCTACATCCTTTGCAATTCTGTCCCCCATACTCGCCACTTTGCATACTATTTCTCTCTCTCGACTTCTCCTTTCTCATTCTCTAATCTTTATTAAACTCAACATCCCTTCTGGTTTCAGCATAGACGTTCACCGTCGGCCAGTCGTATTGTACGCGAAGCTCTCAGATATTTCCATGTATTAGGTTAAGGAGGTATTATGCTTTATTGAGGTTGGAGAGACTGACTTTTCCGTGTGTGTCCTCTCTCGGGACGGTTGTAGACCGGTATATGTCTCCCTGGCAAGGTGTTGAGTGATTCTGCTTGGTTATCTAAAGCTAGACTAGGGGTAAGGTTACTGTGTCGTTGTCTCCGATGTGTGCAGTGTTAGCTAAGCCCTGCACGACATCGACAGGTACTGTGGGAGCCTAAGTTGTCTTCGGGTGGGTTTACTTTGCGAGCACAGCGCTGTGGTGTGAGAGGGCCATAGCCTATCCCTCACAACATAGTGCTGCCTCTTTGTGTTGACTTCTGAGGGATCGCCAGGATAGAACTAGGTACTAGAGACCTAGATTTATCAAGAGAGCATCCCCGTCATATAACGTAATCTTCATTATACCACCTTCGGACGTTAGGCTACGAGACGCATGCTCGCCCATTGTTGCCCTGCCTTGATACCCCAGCTAGACTTTATTAACTGAGCAGACACTGGTTAGAGATAAGCCCCCATTATTATATGTATGCAACATTATTTTTCACTGCACTTTTGAGCCGAGGTTGTTGTTGAGTTGCACAACCCTAGTAGGCTGTTGCGTTGTGTCATGAAGCATTTCTTTAGTTGTCGAGCATTACTACCTTTGCGTAGTCTTTATTATTCGCCTGCCTATTATTACTATATGTCCTAGTATTTATTGTGACCCGTATTCTGCATTATAATTGTTCAAGATTCTTTACGAACATCTTCCCAGCATCAGACTTATTTCAGAAGTTTCCAGTTGATGTTGCAGGACTAGCATTGCACTTTCTTTAATACAGGAGTGCCAGTTATTTGAGTATCTACCGTAACGTTAATTAATCACGTTAACTATCTTTTCTTTGTGTAACCTAATCGAGTAATCTTTTACTGTTTGAGAATAGGCTGTTTCATCGAGCGTCAGCCTAGTGTGTGTGCATCAGTTACCGAGTCATAGGATACCTCGTTGTCCAGGCACGACTCAGGGCGGTAATGGTGTTTTGTTTTCCAGTGTTTAAGGCAGGGGTTGGATCTAGTGTTACCGTTGTTGCATTTTGCCATTATCTAGTCCAATGTTGAAGAGCCCTGTGTCTTTGAGAACCTGGATCGTAACAAGGTCCATTAGTGGACCGATCTAACTTAGAAGGAAGAATCACGGTTAATTTTTCCTTTTCTCATAAAGATCGACCTGGGACGATATTTTTTGGCCGTGGGAGATTTATAGCCGACTATTAGTATAGCAATAATGAAACTGTGTTTCGATCGAATGATTTTCAGACCGAGATTCTATTCTGATTGAGTTTAACCCTTAATTAGCGGCTCACCACATAAGTCGAGTTAAATAAAGCTGGACTATGTGGCGGCGCTCGACATAGGTCGAGTGGCAATTTCAGCACGTAATGTTGCTGAGAGAGAGAGACAAGTGGTGGCAGGAGAGTAGCGAGCGTATGACTGCTCCAGACCACCGCGGAAAACATACTGACACGAATCCCAGCTCCCTCCTCCCTCTCTCACTCGCTATATAAGGAATTGTATCGGGAAAGTGGCTAATTACATGCTTTTTGCACTCGCGTTGCACGGTTATTGCAAGAAAACTAGCCATCATAAAAGGATCGTTATGGTGTCATTCGAAAGCTCTGTTTATGCCCTTTCAGGGATAGGTACTTGTTTTACGTTCTGGGTCTTATTTAGGCATGAAAATGATCACGTAAACAGCCCTATTTTGGCTAAAAACACCCCGCTGGGCGGTACATATAAATAAACCGCATAGGCCGCTCGTAAGGTGTTAAAATGAAGTCAAATGATGGGTTATTTTAGAAACTACAATATAACTTATGAACAATAAAGAAGTAAAACATTAGTTTCCACAATATGAACAATTATGAATTACACATGGCTGGGAACATTATAGTATTCCTACTAAAGTACAGTATAATATAACTTAGAAAATATTAAAATATAACATATCAAATATTTCCTGTAATAGGAGAAAAGATAAATATTAACAGAGGAAATACTAAACTAAAAGCAAGATCAGAAATGTACGCATTATAATTTGACACACTCTTCTCTCTCTGATACAATAAACAACCCACAACCCACACCTGTAGAACAAATCTACACTAACAGAGGTAAACGTTGAAGGTTATGATACTACACAACTTCTGAAGTACTCAATACTTACAAATATGTAAATAATTATCCATTATATCTCTCGACTTGATGCAATATTGTCCACATGGTACCAATTAACCTACCACGAGTGTGAAGTATGGCAGAAACCAAGCCCTGTCAGTGTTGACAAGTTAGGAGGCCATAAACAAACACAAACCAGGTTTATAACCGTATAGTTATAAGAGGGTAACTCAATAATATGTTGTTAGCTATACCTTGAACACCTGTGTATTTAAGCAATGGGTATTTACTTATGATTTAGTTAGCTTACCTGAAGTTGCTAAACAATAAACGTCTAAAAGAATACTTGCAAACAAAACACAAAACGAAAAATTAAACATGACTTCAATAAAAGCTTTTGTAATGTAATTCGCCCCATAGCATATTCTGACCGGATTGAGTTGTGTGTCAAACATCAGTGACAACCCTGTGGTGGCACATTAGTGGTAACTATTTTGGTGTGTGTGTGTGGGGGGGGGGGGGGGGGGGATTTATATGTGTGTGTGTGTGTGTGTGTGTTTGTGTGTGAGACAATGATACTATTCCAACCCATCACACAGTTGTAGACGTCATACGATATACAGTACGTCTAGATTCAGCAATTAATATTGGTTTCTAAAGTTTTATGAGAACATACCGTGGTAAGATAGTGGGTTCGATTAATTGCCAAGGCGAAATGGATTTGTATGATTGTACTCACGTCTATTTGTGAGCTTCTAAGCATACGAATATACAAATATTGTACAAATCAACTCGTTATCTTCTCTCGATATTCTTGGTGTAGCTTTTTTTTTTAAATCATATTATCTCTTTTGCTAAAACAGCTTCCCAGAAGCTGTTTCTTGTTCTGTACAGAGACACACTGCTCCCATGTATCGAGTATTGTTTGCATGTGTGGCGTGGTTCAACCCATACCACACTTCTCGAAAGAGTACAGTCAAAAGCATATCTAATCAATTCACCTCATCCAACTTATTCCCTACAATCTCTCTCTACACACCGTAATACTGCATCTATCTCACTCGCCTACCGCTTTTACAATAATAAATGGTCTTCAGAGCTTTCTCGATTAATACTTCCTACGTACACACACACACACACACATAGGAACGTGTCTAGAACAAAGTGTTCCATGTCATGTTATATGCATCACACCACAGCCCGTCCTAGTTCTGGTACTAATTGGTGTTGGTATATCGCGCACGAGCGTGTTCTGAATGCTGCAACATCTTCAACGGACATGATCTCTTTCCAATTCCGTCTAACGGGCAGCCAATCTTACACACCAGAATATTTGTGTTACCACCAAATACAGACTGGCGTATAGGAAATGCCTTCGTAATTCAAAATAATGTTATCGCCAAAGTCGGGGTATTGCTTGAACAACAGTGCATTGGTAGATGGTCTTTAAACCATAAATATCCAAAACCTTCATTAATTGCAAAGTATCCTTTCACGAAAGATGAAAACATACAAGTGTTGACAAAATGATTGTTCAAAGGAGCGTAAAAGAAAACAAGCAACAAAATATATAACGATTGCCACAAGGTTGTATGTATTAAATCTACCTAGTTTATGTAATCAAATAATAAGTACTGGTATGAAGGCAGGTTAATTATTCCTTTGCAAAAACAGGTAATCAGGATTAAAAGTAAGCTATGTATCTTGTCGGTTTGTGAACTTTTGGACACATGCAACACGCAATGACACATTTAGGTAGTCCATTCCATAAGATTACCACTAATGCTTTACTTTAGGCGAGTGAACAGGTTTTCCAATGATCTTACAACTATTTTCCCTAGTGCAATTGGATGATCAATTGTGAACTAGGCTATTTGTTAACATTTACATTGTCATAACTGTCTAAACTTGTAAGTGCTTTAATTAGGTCCTCTCTTAGCTTGCGTCCTTGAAGGATAACTATTGCTAATATAATTGTTACTTATACATTTGCTTATAGAGCTTTATTGTGCTTTCTTATATGAAACTATTTTGTTAACTTTATTAATTAACTATTTACCCTTCCCTTGGTTGTGTTATGCCAGTCACATAACCAGTTGGGTTGTGTGGGTTAACCGAACTTCTTGGGTTGACACAATAGTACTGTGAGGCTGAGGTGAACCAAGAAGGCTTCTTGAGGGGCTGTACAGTACAACACAACTATTCTATCTATCTATCTATTGCCTGACGCCGTGATCCCCGAAGGGGTGGCCACGAACGAACCGCCCCCATGCACCTCTGTCCCCAGTCAGTCGACGCCCCTCCCCCCAACCAGCACCACCTTCGTTCATGTACTTCCTCACTCCATCCTTCCACCTCATATTCGGTCTACCTCTCCCCCTCTGTCCCTCCACCTCGCTCTCATACACCCTCTTAGTCATTCTCTCGCTTTCCATACGTTCCATATGGCCGAACCATCTCAAGTTGTTCCTTTTCACACTTTCCAGCACATCTACCTCCACACCACACCTCCTTCTTACTTCCTCATTAGTCTGTCTATCCCTCCATGTAACTCCGCACGCACTCCTTAAGTAATTCATTTCCACTGCTCTCACTCTTGGTCTGAGTCTCTCAACCAACGTCCATGCTTCGCTTCCGTAAGTCAGTGTCGGGATTACCACACTGTCATGCAAGGACTTCTTCACTTCCATACTGACCACCCTATTTCTTGTTACTGCTTTTAGCGTTCCTACAACCCTCTTCCCCTGTTGTACCCTCTCCCGCACCTCTTCATCCATAGTCCCATCTTTACTCAACACACTGCCCAGATACTTAAAAGAGTTGACGATCTCCATAGCCTGACCGTTCAGCTTCACCTCACACTCTGTGACTTCACCCCTTTCGAAGACCATAACCTTGCTCTTCCCCGTATTTACCTTCAAATTCCGTTTTTCGCACACTGTTCCAAACTCATTTACCAGACCCTGCAACTCCCATTCATTATCACTCATCAGAACTGTATCATCCGCAAACAGCAGTATAGGTAGCTTCCACTCAATTCCCTCCCTTTTCAGCGATACACCAACATCCACTGCTCTTGATAGTATTTCTTTCATAACTCCATCCATATACAGTAAACAACCACGGGGACATCACACACCCCTGTTTCAAACCAACATTCAGGTCAAAGAACTCGCTCTGCTCACTCTCCACACGTACTGCCGCCTTTGCACCCTCATACATGCTCTTCACTGCTTTCAGCAACTTGCCCTCTACTCCGTATATTCTAAGTACTTTCCACAAACCTTCTCTATCCACTCTGTCATAGGCCTTCTCCAAGTCCATAAAGGCAACATACACCTTTTGTTTCTTCTCCAGATACTTCTCCACAACACAATTCAGGGTAAAAACTGATCTACACATCCTCTTCCCTTCCTAAAACCTCCCTGCTCGTCGCCTATCCATTTCTCCGTTCTCACTCTCACTCTCTCAATCACTACCCTACTGTATACCTTCCCTACTACGCTTAGAAGACATATTCCTCGGTGGTTACCACACACTCCTCTTTCCCCTTTGCCCTTATATAGGGGGACTATTATGCCAGTCTTCCAGTCATCGGGTGCACTCCCCTTCTCCCATGCTAGTTTGCACATTTTCCATACCAACTATTACCTTTCGAATATACTTATATGCAGAAACACTAAGTAACATACGTTCAAGATCTTCTGGTCTTGCTATATGGCCACAATGGCACATAACAATGACAACAAATTACCTTATCATTATTGTAGTAGTATCGGTACTAACTATTATTATAGAATTAAGGGTTGTCATTTCTTTGACCATAAGAACATAAGAACATAAGAAATGGGAGTCTGCAGAAAGCCGATTGGCCCAAGCAAGGCAGATCCCTGTCCCACACAACCCCAATTACAAAGCCCAATTATAGGTTCAACACTCTAATACCCTGAGAATCATCTAACCAAAACGGTTAGAGATTAACGCAGGATTACGGGGGTCTGCAGAGCGCTGATTGGCCCAACCCGGCTGATCGCCCTTCACACCCAACCCTTCTCGTCCATATGCTTATCCAATTTTACCTTAAAGCTCCCTACCGTTTTTAATCCCACTATAGCACTTGGTAGTCCATTCCACCCATCTACAACTCTGTTACCAAACCAATATTTGCCTATATTTTTTCTGAAACGAAATTTATCTAATTTGAAACCATTGGTACGAGTTCTTTCGCTATCACTGAGCTTTAGTACATTTGTCATGTCCCCTTTGTTAATCCCTCTAACCCACCTGAACACCTCTATCATATCCCCTCTAACTCTGCATCTCTCTAACGAATGTAAACTAATTTTTTCAACCTTTCTTCATACGGAAGATTTCTAATATTATGGATCATTTTTGTCATTCTACGCTGTACTCTCTCCAATGAATCTATGTCCATTCTGTGATAAGGACACCAAAATTGGACAGCATAATCCATATGGGGTCTCACTAATGACAAGTAAAGTTTTAAGATAACATCAGCAGTTCTGTTACTCACACTCCTAGAGATGAACCCGAGAATCCTGTTTGCCTTATTACGAACGCTTATACACTGTTTTCTAGGCTTCAAATCTTTGCTAACAAACACACCTAGATCTTTCTCGCAGTCTGAATTTTCTTATTCTAAATTAGCTAGTTTATATTTAATACATTTATACATTTATACATTTGTTTGCATCTTCCCTATCTTTAATACCTTGCATTTGTCAATGTTAAACTTCATCTGCCAATTTACTGACCATTCATGTAAGGTATCTAGATCCCTTTGGAGGCACTCTATATCGCTATCTGAATCAATTGATCTCCCCATTTTAGTATCGTCTGCGAATTTACTTATCCTACTAGTTATACCTATATCTAGGTCATTTATGTATATAAGAAACAACAGGGGACCTAATACCGATCCCTGGGGGACACCACTTTTGACTGCTCCCCACTCTGACTTGGTACCATTTATGCTGACTCTCTGTTTCCTACCAATTAGCCATGACCTAATCCATCCCAACAACGACCCTCCTATTCCATGTGCCTCAACCTTTCTCATCAATCTCTCATGAGGGACTCTGTCGAAAGCTTTACTGAAATCTAAATATATAATATCATATGACTTCTCACTATCTACTGCTTCATATACCTCTGAGAAAAAGCTAAGCAAATTAGTAAGGCAAGAACGTCCCTGAGTGAATCCATGCTGAGAAGAATTTATTAAGTTAAATTTTACTAAGTGGCTTCTAATTTTCCTAGCAATAATAGACTCTAGCAACTTTCCTATGATTGATGTGAGACTAATGGGACGGTAATTGTATGCTATCGATTTATCACCTTTTTTGAAGATCGGAACTACATTTGCAAGCTTCCAAGCTTCTGGAACTAAACCTGTTTCTAATGACTTGTTAAATAAAAATACTAATGGGCTACTTAACTCATCTCTGCATTCTTTTAATACTCTAGCATATACCTCGTCAGGACCAGGCGATTTTTGAGGTTTCAGTCTGTCAATTTCCTTAAGCACATCATTTCTACTGATACTAACTGTACTTAACATATTTTCTATACTATCACTATATACCATATTTACTTCTGGAATCTGGGCCAAATTTTCATTAGTGAAAACGGAAAGAAACTGACTATAATTTTAATGTACTGCACATTTCTAAATCATTTTCTGTTATTTCTCCTATTGAAGTTTTTAGGGGGCCTATTACATCTCTAACTTTAGACTTATATACTTGGTAAAAAGCTTTAGGGTTATTTTTTGAGTCACTGGCTATCCTTATTTCATAATTTCTTTTTGCTTTCCTGATTTCCTTTTTGACGCGTGAGTTGACCCAACGTGCGTGAGTTGAATAATTGAGCTGGGGTTGAGTTGATTTAGTTGGAGAAGTTACTTTAATGAGATTCAGGATGGCTTGCCAAGAAGGGGGCAAGGGATGGGAAGCAAGTTAATTTTTGGGTGGTATAAAATCGAAAGTGCTTGCATGTTTTGGGGTTGTATTTTTGGGTGGTAGTATTCGAAAATGGTATAGGGGAGGTAATTTTGGGTGGCATTGAGTCAAAAGGGGTACTGCTGGGGAAGTCTGTCAGTGGCAGAACCTGTAAGAAGGCTGTACTGTTATTATTATAGGAGTTACGTTAAAAGGTTGTTGTTTGTACTTTGTCTGTGAAATTATACATTTTAATGGGAAGTGAAGCTAGGAATCTAGGTCAGGAGTGGTAGGGAGGCTGGACTGTGGACGAGCCGGCATTACCCACCTCCTCTACCAATCCTGATTTTAAGTGAATATTGGAATGGGTGCTGAGTGGCGAGGAACTGTATATACACTCGCACTAGCTCGAGGCGCGTGGGAAAAAAGCGGTTACAAGTCCTCTAGCCACTAGCAAGAGAGCTTGCAGCATGGTAAGGACCTCTCTCCACCAACCCCCGCGAGGCAGCCAGCCGTGACGTCATCCAGCGGGACAAAAACACTGGGCGCCCCCCTCTCACTCTGTTCTACTCTCTCTCTCTCTCTCCCAGATCCCATCATTACTAGTTAATGATAAAACATATACTTTACAATTAAATATATAAAGCCTTGACATGGGTAAAAACAAAGCCTTTCTGGACTGCCCATGACACGAGCTTTCATATGAAATAAAGCACACTCTAATACATAAACTGTAGCCCCATCCACTGCCCTGGCGATCCTAGCGAGTCACTGTAGGACAAGCCATGCGGTTCTAACGGAGTGGTTAACGTCACACTTCACATTTACCAATTCTTTTACCCAACCCGATCTTATAAATTCAAAAATAAACACTGCAATTTCTCTGAACCAGGACCTTTCTAGAATTAATGGATGGGGATAAAAGAATCTAGTTTCCTTTAATGCACAGAAAACCATGTACATTCAATTTTCTAACCGACAGAATCTCACTGACTCCCATATATTTTTTAATGATGTAAATATTCCCACTTCCCCTAGTATTGACATTCTCGTGTATCATTAACTACTAACTTGAGCTGGACACATTATGTTAGAAGCATTGCTAAGAATGCCTCTAAAAAACTGGGACTCCTGTACAGAGTTCGAGAATTCTTCACTGACGAGCAGTTGGCCGTAATATATAAAAGTCATGTGCGTTCTCAGATGGATTACTGTTCACCTCTGTGGGGTGGAAGTGGAGTGGTTGCATTGAGGCAGTTGGACAAAATTCAAAATAAAGCTATTAGATTAATCAATAACCCTGCAATCACACAGGACCTTCCTACATTATCCATACGAAGAAACGTTGCATCCCTTGCATTATTCTACAGATATTTTCACAGCAATTGTTCCGAGGAACTTGCTTCAATTGTACCCCCTCTCCACATCTTTCCCCGTAGAACTAGGGCAGCTGAGAGCGCCCATGAATTTACACTTTCTCCTCCACAATGCAGAACTTCTGCTTATCAGAATTAATTTATCCCCAGAGCTACTACTCTTTGGAATTCACTTCCCTCGAATTGCTTTCCACAAACTTACAATCTACAAATGTTTGAATCCAGTTGTTACAAACATTTTATGAATGGATGATGCCTTTAGGCACATGGACCTTTTTATTTTATCTGTGTTTTTCCTTCCTCCGTTCATTGTCTCTTTAAAAAAAAAAAAAAAAAAAACACACTACCTACATTACCACACAAAAAACCATCAACCACACTACTTACACTACCGCAACCATACTGTACACTACCTATACTACCACAACAATAACCATCAACCACACTACTTACACTACCGCAACCATACTACTTACTGTACACTACCTATACTACCACACAAATAACCATCAACCACACTACTTACACTACCGCAACCATACTACTTACTGTACACTACCTATACTACCACAACAATAACCATCAACCACACTACTTACACTACCGCAACCATACTGTACACTACCTATACTACCACAACAATAACCATCAACCACACTACTTACACTACCGCAACCATACTACTTACTGTACACTACCTATACTACCACAACAATAACCATCAACCACACTACTTACACTACCGCAACCATACTACTTACTGTACACTACCTATACTACCACACAAATAACCATCAACCACACTACTTACACTACCGCAACCATACTACTTACTGTACACTACCTATACTACCACAACAATAACCATCAACCACACTACTTACACTACCGCAACCATACTACTTACTGTACACTACCTATACTACCACAACAATAACCATCAACCACACTACTTACACTACCGCAACCATACTACTTACTGTACACTACCTACATTACCACACAAAAAACCATCAACCACACTACTTACACTACCGCAACCATACTGTACACTACCTATACTACCACAACAATAACCATCAACCACACTACTTACACTACCGCAACCATACTACTTACTGTACACTACCTATACTACCACACAAATAACCATCAACCACACTACTTACACTACCGCAACCATACTGCTTACTGTACACTACCTATACTACCACAACAATAACCATCAACCACACTACTTACACTACCGCAACCATACTACTTACTGTACACTACCTATACTACCACAAACATAACCATCAACCATACTACTTACACTACTACAACCATTCTACCAACATCACTACTTACATTTCCCCAACCGATCGTACTACTAACGCTAACGTTTCGTGTGTTAGGTATGACACTAGCCACCAAACCTTTAGTTAGGCAGCATTTTTGTATTTCTTGTTCGCTATGTTTGCGTGTGAGTATTTCCTCTATGGAAATGATCTGATCATGTGTTAATCCGTTGAGCCCCAGCTGTTTTATTTTTGACACTGTTATGTTTCTGGGCGAGGTGAAATGACACAAACAATAGGATAACTTTAAATTCAAGACTAATGTCAACTTACACCTCACAATAGCCAGGTTCAAGGAAAACTAGATTAAATTTGTTTAGTTTAATTAAAATTAAGTATTATAAAGTAACAATAAAATATACACGTAAAAAATAGATAACTATATATCTTTACTGAAGCAATGCAAGGTTTAACACCTTACGAGCGGCCTATGCGGTTTATTTATATGTACTGCCCAGCGGGGTGTTTTTAGCCAAAATAGGGCTGTTTACGTGATCATTTTCATGCCTAAATAAGACCCAGAATGTAAAACAAGTATCTATCCCTGAAAGGGCATAAACAGAGCTTGTGAATGACACCATAACGATCCTTTTACGATGGCTAGTTTTCTTACAATAACCGTGCAACGCGAGTGCAAAAAGCATGTAATTAGGCACTTTCCCCATACAATTCCGTATATAGCGAGTGAGAGAGGGAGGGAGGAGGTGGGATTCGTGTCAGTAGGTTCGCCGCGGTGGTCTGGAGCAGTCATACGCTCGCTACTCTCCTGCCACCACTTGTCTCTCTCTCTCAGCAACATTACGTGCTGAAATTGCCACACAACCTATGTCGAGCGCCGCCACATAGTCCAGCTTTATTTAACTCGACTTATGTTGCTCGCCGCTAATTAAGGGTTAAAATAACTATATCACATAAGAATTAATATTTTCTCAAGATCACTGGAAATGTTTAATAACTTATAGCAATGCACACAATATTAATAAAAGCAATACAAGTAATTAATACAACTATTTAAAAGTGAAATACGCACTGAAATGTATATAATATAATAGGCTAACAATAATAATACTAAATACACGATTATATTCAATGTACTCAACACTCGGAAACACAGGTAATGATTGCAGGTCACTATATCTTGATGGAGGCCAGAGAAATAATTGTATCACTTCACAAGGTATATATCACTATGTACAGGCAAGAGAGAGAGATGTGCGCGCGAAGCTAAGGTCGGTCAGTAAGAGTCGAAACTGCAAGGACTCAGGGGGTATATACTGTATATGCCACCAGTGAATCTGGAATTTTCTTTTGCACTCGTGAATGTAATGACGCAAGGCTGGGAGAGACAGGCTAGAGCCTGACAGGTCTCGAACTTGCGAGAAGCAAGCAAGTAAGGAGGAAACTAAAACATTATACTAATCTGGCTTATTAAATCAATATTAATTCAGATTACATAACAACACTCAGAACCCAGCCATTTTGGCAAACAAATAGTTTGGCTGTATGTATGAGACATGAATGAAAAACAAAATAATCTCAATTTCTGCCATTCTAACTCTAAATAACTTGTACACAGTAAACACATATTGACAATAACCGTGTAAACAACAGATAACCATCAGACAACCAACACAGACAGACAGACAAACAATAGGGATGACTAAAACAAAGACTGACCTACCAGACAACAAACAAACACATAAAGATACACATTACAAATACAAACAGCCATACAACCTGTTTGGTAAATAACCATATAATGTTACATAAACAAGTTTACTGTTGTGTAGTGTTGCAGTATACGGATTTCCTTAAACTGTGTTATGCTTTTGTTACGTCCTGGGATATATAAACACTGGGCTCTTTCTATTGGACTAGGTATGCGGCAACAAGCAACAACGGAAAACGCTAGATCCAACCCTTATCTATAAACCCAGGCAACAAACCACCCTAAACCATCAAGAGTCCTGCCTGGACAACGAGGTATCCTATGACTCGGTTACAGGGTGCACGCACTATAGACTGCTGATAGTCAAGCAGGCTATATAAAAGATCACACAATTAAGTTGACTTAAAGCTTCAAGGAAAAGATAGATAACGGAATTAAATTGCAGAAACAATTTAATAACAAACTAGAAGAAAGTACATTTAACGTTACGTTAATTAATACAACTAATCACCCCTGCGTGAAAGAAGGTGAAAGCAAACAGTCCTCAAAACATCGTACAGGTAGACAAGATGCGGGTCTCTAAACTGCATGCAGCTACTGTAGGATCTGATGCTTAGCACAGAAAGTACGTTACGGATTTAGAGAACTCTTAATTCATAAGCAGGAATAAATACTAGTGATAGGACATACAGTGTATAATGGCATAGGTATAATTAAATAAAGGCAGCAACTCGCAACTTAAACCACATACAGGTGTGCTTCTCACTCTTATGCTGGGGTCACACATTCACGTATATGCTCCCGTATGCTCCCGTACGAAGGTTTATTGGTAGTTGGCAACCGAATACGTAAAACGTAAGGGCTTAGTACGCAAAACGGAAATGAAATTGTGTCTAGTCGTGGGGGTTGGTACGCATGGCGGGCGTAGCCACGCTGGTCTTGGAAGTGGATGGTGCGGCCAAGGTCGCCCGGTATGTTTGGGATTTCGAATCAGATACGGGGCTCGCGCTCACGTATGTCAAAAGTCGGGAAAGCATACGTTTTACCTGGCTAGCTGCTACGTCTTACGGGTGCAGCCCCGTAAAACGTAGCAGCTAGACAGGTAAAACGTAAGTTTCTCCCGCCAATCGTACAATGTTCACGTAAAACGGGAAAGTGAAAGTAAGTCCGGCCGCATCTGGCAACACCGCCGCACTGCGTGTTGGCGGGAAGACGCGGCAACGTTGTACGGGGGGTATATAAGAAGCAGCGGGGGACACTCCCGTCATACCTCTCACCACACCGGAGCAGCAAACAACAAACCAACCCTGCCACCTGCTTGCCACCCTCTGCACCCTGCCCTGCCCTGCTTGCCACCCTTTGCACCCTGCCCTGCCCTGCTTGTCACCCTCTGCACCCTGCCCTGCCCTGCCCTGCCCTGTACCATGCAGAAGAAAGGCGTGAAGAAGGCCAGGAAGGCTTCCCCTGCCACCTCGACGTCTGACACATCACCTGGTGACCCCTCTCAGCCCGGCCCCTCCAACTCTGACCCCTCTCAGCCTGGCCCCTCCAACTCTGACCCCTCTCAGCCTGGCCCCTCGATGCCTGAAGATGAAATTGTTCTCGACCTCGGCCCCGATAGTGGAGAGCTCGAGGTTGAAGTGGATGATGAGACTGATGAGGAAGAAGAGGAGGAAGAAGTAGAACCTGCACCTACCAACAGCCAGGCTCCACCAAAGAAACGGCGCAGGAAGAAGACGAACGTGATACTGACGGAGGAGACGGAGAGGATGCTGGCTGATTGGATTGAGCTGGATGCGCCTTTCATTTTTGACAAGGGGGACCCCAGGCACAAGAACAAGGAACATATAGAGTCTGTATGGGCGGAGAAGGCTGCGACCATGGACCCACCAATGACCGCCTTCGATTTGAAGACCTGGTGGGGATCTCTCCTTTCATTGGTTAAAATAAATTTGTTGTCAAATATGAAAATATTATGTTTCGTGTGTTTAATGTTCTCTTGCTTCTTGTTCAAGGTCCTCGCGAATTCTGAGAAGCTGCGACAGAACCTGGGTTAGGCGTTCGATGTGGTCGAGGACCAGGACCATAAATATTGGCGCTACTCCTTGGAGGGCATGGTGAAAGACTGTGTGGGGCTGCCTCCAGCTTATAACACCACACTCAAGTTGGAACTGTTGGCAGCCATCGACCAGTTCAAGGTTGCCCATGCGGAGGGAGTGCCCCGGCCTGGTCCGGACCTCTTGCTCCACGCCCACAGGAGCTTTGGCTTTCCGGCGCCCCTACCCCAACCCGTGGCACAGCAGCATCCGACAGTGATGTACCAGGGCACTCCAGCAACCACCCTGCTTCCTCCCACCCTGTCGACCCAGCCTCAGCCTGGTCTTGGGGGCATCGTACTACCTGCACACCAGGTTGCAGCCTTGAAGTCGTTGTTGGTGCAGCCACCTGTAACGACACCCCCTCGCCAATTCGTCCCGCCTACTGCCTCCACACCCAGCCAACCGTCTTTCGACCTGGGGCAGTTTGGCAACACATTCCTAGAAATGTTGACGGCTCAAAAATCCCCAACACCTGTCATTGTAGGTACGCCTGTGTCTGCCATAGATCCCCTGAATGAGACACAGGAGATCCCCAAGCATTTATAATACCCTCTGTATATATATATATATAAATCTTAATGTGTATTTGTTAAAAATATATGTATTTATGTAATGACGTGTGTGTTTCTATTTCCAATATTTTATCATAATTGTTGATTAACCCTGGAACTGCGGGGAGACTCTTAAGAGTTCCCCCGGCGGACTGCGGGGAGACTCTTAAGAGTGAGTGAAAAAAAAAATCAACTTTTGACATCGAAAAAACAAAAAAAAAAAAAAAAATGTTTGGCCCCTGGGCCATGCAAAATCTCACTCCTCTACCTCCCCTCCTTCCCCACTTACCTCCTCTCCTTCAGTTATCACCTATTTTCCCTGTTATTCCCATATTCTGAGGTATATTTTCGTGCTAACATTAGCGAGTTGCAAGCAGGGTGTTGTCATCACTGATGGCAAGCGAGTGCAAGAGAGAGAGAGAGAGTATGGATCAACTGTGTCTCAGTGGCCTTGGGGGAAATTGGCGGGAAAGCAGCTTGCCTCACCCATACATTATACAACTCGCGGGCTATATCTCCGATTTTGACCATCCAAACGCTGTTTTCACTCGTTTTATTGTTGTTTCAGGTTAATACCTTTATAATCAACCCATAATAGGCGCATATGGATAAGTATTAATGCTATTAATGGTACAATGAATATTTTAGTGACGGAAACACCTCAAATACGTCAGCACAGGGGGACGTTTCCAATTACCCCCATGCGCACTTCAGAGGTTAATAAGATGGACAAAAAATCTATAATGAAAGTAATGAGCATACAAAATAAATAATTCATTTAAACGCAATAATGATAATATGGTTAATACTAATTATGAAAATCATTGATGGACAACTTACAATATAACTGTTAGACATAAAGTACAAAACAAAGGTAACATGGAAAACATAGCAAAATTGAATGCAATTAGAAAGTCAAAGATGTAAAATTAAATAAGCATAGTACAATTTAAGTACACATATAATTTAAACTACATAGGAAGAACCTAAACATTAGAGAAAATGCACTTTCAAAGATACAATTACAATACAAAGCAAACTAGCAAAGCCTCGATGTATTTAAAAGTAAATGTAACTCGCCTAAATCCGGTCATCCTGCCAAGCCACAGAACCTTGAGGGGAATTGAAGTAGGTCTTGAGGTAGTTGCGTTGAGCCTTGGCAAGCAGGGTTGCAGTGTTGCGGGTCACGGGTGGGATGTTGTTTCCTACAGGTGGGTCAGTCCTCCAGGCGGCAGGTATGAGTTGGTGGGTGTGTGGGTCCTCTTGATCTACCTCTGATTGGGGTGGGCATCGGCCTCGTAGGATGTTGTGCAGAATGCATGAGGCCAACACAACAACCTCTACACGTTCAGGTTTTAGAGATATTGCAGTGTGGAAAACCCAGAAGCGGTTGGCAAGAATGCCAAAGGCGTTCTCTACCGTCCGGCGGGCCCTGCTGATTCTGTAGTTGTATATTCGTTCCTGCTTCGTGAGGGATCGTAGGGGGTAGGGCTTCATCATGTAGGCGCGTAGAGGGAATGCATCATCACCTACTAAGAAGTATTCCGTGGGTGGTCCAGTGGGATCGGTAGAGATGACCTCGGCGGTTGGCAGATTTGCGTCCTGTTTCTCAAGAAAGTTAGACAGACTGGTGTGTGCAAAGCCACCACCATCAGACTCTGACCCTATGGCACCAACGTCGACGTATATGAACTTGTAGTTGGAGTCAACAATTGCCATCAGGACAATGGAAAAAAACTTCTTGTAGTTGAAGTAATATGTGCCACCAAAGTTTGGGTTTCGGATCCGTATGTGTTTGCCATCAATGGCTCCTACACAATGCGGCAGATTCCATCGTTCCTCATAGCTGGCAACCTCCTTCCATGCAGCAGGCGATTGTGGCGTCTTGATCTCCTGATCTCCGTAGACAGAAATGATGGCCTGGCAGGTGTCGGGAACAATTTGGCTGATGGTGTTATGGGCAACACGAAAGTTGTATTGCAGGCTCTTATATGAATCACCCGTAGCGAGGAAACGTAGGGTGATGGCCACCCGCAGACCAGAGGAATGGGGTTCCGCCAGAATGTAGGTTTCCTCTGAATGAGGGTGTGACACGTTCCACTATCTCATCAAATAGTTGTTTGTCTACCCAGGTGAAGTTTTTGTATAGTTGTGGACATTCGGTGGCCAATTCTTGCATCAGCTTCTCATAATGGCCATGTTCAGGCCTTCGTTGTAGATATGGCCACACCCACACTGTCCTCTTGCTCCTTTCATTCTTCTTCTCTTCTTCTTCTTCATGGATGTGGTTTGCTATTGCAAGCAGTTCTAACATTTCTATGTAGGAAATGATCCATTGCATGAGACGGGTGTTATGCCTGTTCTCCGGTTTGATTAGGGAGTTCACCATCTTGAACTCCTCCAGGATGTATTCCATGATGTTCTTCATGGTGCCGAGTCAGGAGTGGGAATGGGAACGTTTTGGCCAGCCATGCCCTTTTCTAGTTCCCAGATTCCAACCAAGACATACGTGGTTGACAAAGACTGTCTTTGTCTGTGTTTGGACAGACGGGGTGTGCCTACGATTGTCCGGACACAGTCCACGTAATGCCTACAAACTCACAAGACGTACGGCCTCAGCTACGTAGGTCTTGTGGGGGCGTGGCCATGGGCGTGGCCTGTGTTCCCGCAAATCGGGCAGCCCAGGCGGACTAACGGGGATATGCTTACGCAAGGCGCAAGCACGTACGTAGCTCCATACGACTACATTACGTCTGACATAACACTGGCCCCGTTACGGTACGTATGTCGGGAAGTGCAATAGTCTTCCTCTATACGGGCGTACACAGCCGGACTACGCCCGTCATTACACAAAATTGGCGATCACGCCTGACGGGAGCATATGGGAGCGATATACGTGAATGTGTGACACCAGCATTAGTCAGGCAAGCCTGCTCGGACAGAGTCTCTAAGCCACACCCTGACTCACAATGCTCACAAAAACGGTAAACTGTGGCACAATAACAAGCATACAGAGATAATAAACCCCTAGCTGTTAATCTGCCAGGTGGCAGAGGTCTAGCTGGAAGGATATAGGCTTCGGATACCCGGGCTGAGCCATCTGCTCTAGCCTAGGGACGTTCCCAGGTCTGTGCGCCAAATTACTCTAATTGAAAGGGTGCTCTCTTGAGAGACTCAGATTGCAAGTATCTGACTCTCTCCTGGCGACCCTAAAACAAAAGCAAGACGTGCGAGCGCAGTGCTGAGTGGACTAGGCAAGGGCCCTCACACAACACAACGCTAGACACACAGGGACACAGACAAGAAAATGCCCCCAGACTCCCACGGCTATCCTAGTAAAGTCGTGCGGGTCCACGGGACTCACACCAGCAGACTTTACTTAAAGGATCGCAAAAAGCCTCCCCTCCGGTCTAGCCTCTGCTAACCTGACACAAGAACACACTAGCAAGCATGAAACCACCAAATATGAGACAACAAAAAAACTTCCTAGGTCTCATTAACAATTACATCCCTGCATAAGGCCCAAAATCCTATCTAGTTATCTGAGAGCTCGTCGTTAATACAATAATAGATATAAGGTCTATCAAGGGGATGGGATAATTAAATAGATTGGTGAAGTAGTGGAAAGAAGGTATACAAAGTAAGAGAGAACGTTTCTAAGTGGGGTTGAGAGGGATAGATATCAAGGGGGTCCGAAGGGTACAACAATGAGGTGAGCTCTGAGTCTTGAATCTGTCTGGACCCCCCACTAGGCATGCAGAATACATCCCAGGCTTGGCAACACTCAACACAGTTTCCTGGTCAAAATCCTCTAGCTCGTGCGTGAGTCGAAACTAAGCCTAACGTTGCAATCAAATGCATGTGGCAGCGCTTCAGGCTCGTCCCAAGCTGGACTCTCCGCGCGAAGCAACGTCCCAAGCCGGTCTCTCTCTCCCGCTCGTCTCTTCCCGCCCTCACTAGACTTACATCTTATATATTATAATGAAACAATCAACTATCGAGAATAAAATATACAAAGATGCGTTGGTTAAGAATAAGGGCAGCTACAAGCTGTAAAACAACATAAGAATATCCCAGACATTAGTTACGTTGTCGTAGGATATATACTAAGGGAAAGCCTGCCGGCCGGCGACCACCACCCGGTTTCTAAACGGCTGGGCAGCCGACGCGCGCGCATGCCCGCACGTGGTTACTATGCAGAAGCGTCACACTTTATAGCATACCTCCCTATTGTGACTAACGTAAGGCAGGGTTGGCTCCCCCTGAAATGGTAAAACAAAAACACACAAACAAAAACATCATCCTCTACCTATAACTAATACCCGCTACCTAAATGATAATGTAAATCTACTAACACAGTATTAATTGGTGGTGTGGTGAAATTAATTAAAAATAGATTATATAAATATAATGTAAATCTATATCGTAAATATACCATAGCAATTTAGTGCACATATCTAACACATTTCCCCCTAGCCAATTATCATCTTGGCTGGTCATTGATAACCCAACAATTTTGAGACCAAACATGAATATCTCTCCCCTCCAGGATTAGACAGTCAAATACCGTCAATGCCAGATGTGGTGTGTTAATTCCGCTAAACCATTGGTTTCCATTAACATCTCTCTCTCTCTCTCTCTCTCTCTCTCTCTCTCTCTCTCTCTCTCTCTCTCTCTCTCTCTCTCTCTCTCTCTCTCTCTCTCTCTCTCTCTCTCTCTCTATATATATATATATATATATATATATATATATATATATATATATATATATATATATATATATGTATATGTATGTATGTGTATGTGTGTGCACTGTACAGTATGTATATATATGTATATATATGCTGTATATATATGTATGTATGTGTGTATGTATGTATGTGTATATGTGTATGTATGTGTGTATGTGTGTATATATATGTACCGGTGTATATATATATATATATATATATATATATATATACTATATATAGTTTGTAAGGCCAGACTGCCTAGTAATTGAGTATTGTTCACATGTGTGGGGAGGTTCCTCTCACACCGCTCTCATAGACAAAGTTGAAAGGAAGGCCTTTCGTATCATTAACTCCCGTCCACTCACCAACTGTCTGCAATCTCTCTCTCTCTCCGCCGCAATGTTGCATCTCTCTCGCTATTCTATCGCTACTATTATAATCGGTGTTCCTCAGAGCTATCCCAGTGCATACCACCTCCTTTACGTAGGGCACGTGGTACCCGTCTTGCAACTCAATCCCACCCCTACTCTGTGCAACTCTCCAACCCAAGAGTGAAACGTTACTCTCAAACTTTCTTCTACTCAACATATGAGCTCAGGAACTCTCTCCCAGAATCAGTCTTTCCCTCTTCCTATGACTTAAATTGCTTCAAACTCCGTGTGTCCAGGCATTTTGGCTCGAACGTCCCTTGATTTTGGCCCTGTCACTCTTTCAACTATGGGGGAGGCACTCGCTATAGGCAGTTATGCCTTTTGCCTCCCTCAATCACATAGAAAAAAAAAAAAAAAAAAAAAAAAGGACCTTGAGGTCTGTGTGGTCTGTGTATCTATGTAGTTCTATGTAGCTCTCTCTCTCTCTCTCTCTCTCTCTCTCTCTCTGAACAATACTAGATATTCTGTCATATAAATTGCTACCAGTATTTAGATACGATCGACATGTTTGAGCTAGTCTTACTGTATATGTAAGCTTCTCCATGGATTACAGTTATATGTTAGATATGAGAGCTTCATATATTTATGTTAGCATGATTGACAAAGTATTATGCAAATCGAGCCAGTGGTGTCTAGGGAAATCATCCTTGGGTAATCTGTTAAAGTGTTGGTATTGTGCGGCCTCCTAGCTCTTACAAGACCGGTCTGTATGTGGTGGGAGGTGTAATGGGAGCATATAATGTTAGGTCATTGATTTGTTGTAAATATTAAACTGGGCATGATAGTGTGGAAGTTAATTTGTATGGACAAGGGTGACTATGGTTGTAGGCCATAACAGTTATTATAAAGGTCGTACCAGTAACCATAATAATGAACAGAGGGAGAGTGAGGGGGGACGATTATAGAAACTTAACACAAATAAACATTGACTAATAACATCATACACAGTGGACATTATAGCAAGGTGAAAGATGAGGGTTTTTACGAGCAAGAGTTTATGTTGAAAGAGGGCATTAGGCACGCTGAGAGAGAGAGAGAGAGAGATTCCTTAAATGGTACAGTTCATCAAGTATATTTAATATAATACAATATCGTTAATCCGTTATATATGATCATTATTAAAATGTTGTTCTATTCTAGCACTGTTTGTTGCTGATTGTATTACCTTTGTTTAGCAGCACAGTCCCTTGTAGTCGTGTAGGATGATTTACCTCTTATATTTAGGTAATAAGAGTATGTAGGTAGGGAAACACAATTTGGGTTTTGTTGAATTACTGAAGCTAAAATACACAAATATTGTTCGTAAAGGAAAACTGTATTACATATGTTTGCAGACACTAGAATATTGAATGATAAAATGTTGAAGATGTTATAGATTTGAAGCGTTATATATTAATTAAACAGCTGGAACTTACATTTTGAAAGACTAGTGTTGTTTGATAAAACTTACTGTTGATTCAATGACCGTAGTAAATAATCCCCGTATTTCCGTAAACACATAATATATCCAGGTCGTGCAATCTCAGTCCAGTCTCATCATCATTAGTTACTAAAGTCATTATCGATCATTATCCTAAATTGACAGGTTAATGGCATTATGACCCAGCAGGTAGTGCCATAATGATGTCATGATCACGGGGATATTGGCTGGTATGATATTATCGTTATATTATATTGAAATGGACTGGGGACAGTTGATGTGTATATGTGTGTGTGTTTGTGTGTGTGTGTGATGTTTTGTTGTCCATGTGTGTGTGTGTGTGTATGTTTGTGAGTGTGAGTGTGTGTGTAAGTTATCAACCCGCATCTCCCCGTATACTGGTACCCTGCCAAACTTCTACCTTCAGCTTAAACATAATCATCTACAAGTAATTTGGAAATCTAAAATTCGTATCAATATTGTATACCACAATTCATATATAAATCTCCCACGGCAAAAATATCGTCCCAGGTCAATGTTTATGAGAACAGCAATAATATATTCGTGATCGAAGTTCATTCCAAGCTGCATCACTCCACTAATGGACTTCAGTCTTTGTTGAACCAGAAGCGGTTTAAGAGCTAAGGTGGGTTATCGCTGAACCGAAAGCCTCATTTAACCTAATGTATATACTGTATATATATACTGTATATATATATATATATATATATATATATATATATATATATATATATATATATATATATATATATATATATATATATATATATATATATACCGGGTATATATATATATCATAATAGGATACTAGGATGCAAAATATAGATGTATTTGAAAAGTGTCTTAGCCTCTTACATAGCCATTGGTTTTCACCTCTAACCTCACCACATACATTAACGTGTTCTCACTGTTAACGTTTACTATTATATTTGTCTCATCCACCCCAATGTTCCTCACCTGCCTAACTTCCCCTGTACCACCAACACCTAACCCAACATACTTGCTTAATACATAGTTGATGAGGGATTACCTGCTGATTAACTAATTCACCAGGTAATTGGCTGAGATGACAAGCTTGGTGAAGGCCTCAGGAACCAAGATGGCGCTGGTAGGATTATAGTGATGAAGTGGAGAATTACTTGTGCTAATATTGTAAAGATATAGTGAATGTCTGTGTGTGTAGATTTTGTAATAATAATAATACTAGTTGATAACCTAAGTAATGAATCACGGCTGTTATCAATTAGTTATATGTAACCATTATATGCATATCAGTTTACAGGCTTATTGGGTATTTACTTGAAATGGAAAATATTTCGACAGTGTTAGAATAATCTATCTATCTATCTATTGCCTGACGCCGCAATCCCCGAAGGGGAGGCCACGAACGAACCGCCCCCATGCACCTCTGTCCCCAGTCAGTCGACGCCCCTCCTCCCAACCAGCACCGCCTTCATTCATATACTTCCTCACTCTATCCTTCCACCTCCTTTGGTGCCCCACTCCCTCTCTGTCCTTCCACCTCGCTCTCGTACACCCTCTTAGTCAATCTCTCGCTTTCCATACGTTCCATATGACCCAACCATCTCAAGTTGTTCCTTTTCACACTTTCCAGCACATCTACCTCCACACCACACCTCCTTCTTACTTCCTCATTCGTCTGTCTATCCCTCCATGTAACTCCGCACGCACTTTTCAAGTAACTCATTTCCACCGCTCTCACTCTTGGTCTAAGTCTCTTCCCAAACGTCCATGCTTCGCTTTCGTAAGTTAGTGTCGGGATTACCACACTGTCATGCAAGGACTTCTTCACTTCCATACTGACCACCCTATATCTTGTTGCTGCTGTCAACGTTCCTACAACCCTCTTCCCCTGTTGTACCCTCTCCCGCACCTCCTCAGTCACAGTCCCATATTTACTCAACACACTGCCCAGATACTTAAAAGAGCTGAAGATCTCCATAGCCTGACCGTTCAATTGTATATATATATATATATATATATATATAATTATATATATATATATATATATATACCCGGTATATATATATATATATATATATATATATATATATACCGGTATATATATATATATATATATATATATATATATATGTTAGTAAAGCCAGGTAATAAATTTTCTTTAATACATACAAGGTTGAAAGAAATGGCAATTTCTGCGTTGGAAATTTTATTATTCAAAGTTTTCAGGTCTCTGATAAGTTTTCGCTGGGTGGCAGGAAGTAGATGAAGGAGATGAGCAAAATTCATGGTGGTACAGGGTTACATTAATGTACATGATGATACAGGTTATACGACGCGTTTCACTGGACAACCAGCATTATCAAGTAAGGATAGAATGATATAAAAGGTAAACAGGAAGGGTATATATAGAGGGTGAAGGATCAGAGGAGGCGAAAATCAGGGGGCAAAAGTCTGCTATTGGTGGAGGGGTATTCTAGGGTAAATGACGTGATCGTCGGTCATCGGGCTCTTTATCTTGGTTCCAGCTTCCACCAAGATAAAGAGCCCGATGACCGACGATCACGTCATTTACCAACATACCTGTAATTATGAGGACTGTGGACCTCATTCCTATATTGGTATGACGCAGACTCGTCTTTCACGTCGGTTAACTCTTCACCTTCAGGCTGGAGCCATCAAAGACCACTATCTCACCCCTAACCACCCCCACCTCACACGCAACGAGTTAGAGAAACACACCACCATACTCGATAAAGAAAGTGACCCAAGGAGATTACCTATACTCGAAGCATTATATATCCAAGCCTTACATCCCAACATCAACAACAAAACTCTGGACCTTCAGATCCTTCCTTCTGCCAAAAGGCACTTTCCTACAGGACCTAACGCCTCCCCTCGCCCCACGGTGCCCTTGACGCAGCCCCCCGCGCTACCTCCTTCAGCTTTGTCTTCTGCAGGCGCCACACGTACTACGCAACTTAGGCCATGCCCCTCGACACGCAGCCAATCAGCTTCGACCCCGCCAACCGACCACCATCCCGCATCCAGTGCGCATGCGTGAAGCGGTTCTATCTTTCTCTCTCCTAGAATACCCCTCCACCAATAGCAGACTTTTGCCCCCTGATTTTCGCCTCCTCTGATCCTCCACCCTCTATATAATACCCTTCCTGTTTACCTTTTATATCATTCTATCCTTACTTGATAATGCTGGTTGTCCAGTGAAACGCTTCGTATATCCTGTATCATCATGTACATTAATGTAACCCTGTACCACCATGAATTTTGCTCATCTCCTTCATCTACTTCCTGCCACCCAGCGAAAACTCATCAGAGACCTGGAAACTTTGAATAATAAAATTTCCAACGCAGAAATTGCCATTTCTTTCAACCTCGTATGTATTAAAGAAAAAATATATATATATATATATATATTGCCCTTTAAATTATATTTCCTTTAAGCATCAGAGATGTCTATACAGTATATGTCCATACAATCATCAAATAGTTCAATACTGCAACGGCCTCTCGTGGACAATTAACAAAATATTCATACAGCAGTTTTATCTCGCCTCATTAAACGCTGCTCCACAATTAAAATCTAGTACATTCCCATTTCTGACTGTCATAATGCATAGTAATTATTATACTGAAGTTAAACTTCTGCAGGATCGGTAATTAATATTACAAGTTAATTACTCCCACTAAACCAAACTATTATTATTACTGCTGACTGGCAATACGATTGTTTTTTACTAATAAACAGGGCGTACAAGTTGACAGTAATCATTCAGTGGTACCAGATAGTGTTTTGCAAGCTACAGCATATACTGTATTGGTGAGACTTACAGAGGCACCAAGATGGCAGTTGGTTGATGTATCTATAGAGTCACTAGTGGTAGTGGTAGAGTAGAGAACAGTACAATAGGTAGCTGGTATCACACTAATGTTATTCATAGCCTCACCAATAAAACCTTTGGCAACATTCAATAATAAACTTTAAGATGATTGTGTTGGAAGCGCGACACAAGTGGATTACCAACTGGTATTAATGTAAATCAGTGGCAACCAATCCAGTGAGGGTGGTGACCTTTATCATCACTACAGTTCACGTTGTTTGTTACTTTATCTGTTATGTTCTTATCCAGTGAGGGTGGTGACCTTTATCATCACTACAGTTATCAGTGTTTGTTACTTTATCTGTTATGTTCTTATTATTCCTTCTAGTTGTGTTGCCATACAGTAGACATTCTTTTGCAAATATTGCAGCCTAGAGGTTATATAATTATGTTACTCACATCACTCAAGAACACATTAACTTTAATTGTTATTATTCCTGTGTTTCACTCTCTGGTTTCAGTAACACGATACTTTAGTTCTAATTCAGTTTACTATAGTTTGTCCTGCACTCCGACACATAGAAGATTATCAACTATTATTTATTTGTTCACGTCAGTATTCTTTTTATTCAATATCTCCTTTCGTCTGTAGACAAAAATACCTTCGTTCATCAGAATAAATTGTGATGAACATGTTAAACAGACTCAGATATATTGGTCCATATACAGTAGTTACACAGATGTTGGTAGTTGGTAGTCTGCCAACACTTTCTTACGATCTACAAGTGCCAACAAATATATTAGTTCAATCTGTCTATATATAAATGGAAATTTGTAATGATTATATACATGTTTTGAATCCAAAGATTGTGTATGTTGTGGAATTATATTTCTGTCAATTCTATTGGCATTATATAATTGTCTTACACAACCCCAAGAGTATCACATTAATTATCATGGTCTTCATATTACACAATATTGCAGCTGTCAGCTAATGCAACATATTGGACAGAGGAGCTAAAGCGGTTTTCATAAAAATACCACACTACAGGTACATATGAACATAAGAAACATAAGAAAATGGGAGTCTGCAGAAAGCCGATTGGCCTAAGCAAGGCAGATCCCTGTCCCACACAACCCCAATTACAAAGCCCAATTATAGGGTCAACACTCTAATACCCTGAGGATCATCTTACCAAAACGGTTAGAGATTAACGCAGGATTACGGGGGTCTGCAGAGCGCTGATTGGCCCAACCCTGCTGATCCCCCTTCACACCCAACCCTTCTCGTCCATATGCTTATCTAATTTTATCTTAAAGCTTCCTATCATTTTTAATCCCACTATAGCACTTGGTAGTCCATTCCACCCATCTACAACTCTGTTACCAAACCAATATTTGCCTATATCTTTTCTGAAACGAAATTTATCTAATTTGAAACCATTGGTATGAGTTCTTTCGCTATCACTGAGCTTTAGTACATTTGTCATGTCCCCTTTGTTAATCCCACTAACCCACTTGAACACCTCTATCATATCCCCTCTAACTCTGCATCTCTCTAACGAATGTAAGCCTAATTTCTTCAACCTTTCTTTATACGGAAGATTTCTAATATTATGGATCATTTTTGTCATTCTACGTTGTACTCTCTCCAATGAATCTATGTCCATTCTGTAATAAGGACACCAAAATTGAACAGCATAATCCATATGGGGTCTCACTAATGACAAGTAAAGTTTTAAGATAACATCAGCAGTTCTGTTACTCACACTCCTTGAGATGAACCCGAGAATCCTGTTTGCTTTGTTTCGAACGCTTATACACTGTTGTCTAGGCTTCAAATCATTGCTAACAAACACACCTAGATCTTTCTCACAATTCGAGTTTTCTAATTCCACATTAGCTAGTTTATATTTAACATTTGTATGCATCTTCCCTATCTTTAATACCTTGCATTTGTCAATGTTAAACTTCATCTGCCAATTTACTGACCATTCGTGTAAGGTATCTAGATCCCTTTGGAGGCACTCTATATCTCTATCTGAATCAATTGTTCTCCCCATTTTGGTATCGTCTGCAAATTTACTTATCCTACTAGTTATACCTAAATCAAGGTCATTTATGTATATAACAAACAACAGAGGACCTAATACAGATCCCTGGGGGACACCACTTTTGACTGCTCCCCATTCTGACTTCGTACCATTTATGCTGACTCTCTGCTTCCTACCAATTAGCCATGACCTAATCCATCCCAACAACGCCCCACCTATTCCATGCGCATCAACCTTTCTCATCAATCTCTCATGGGGGACTCTGTCGAAAGCTTTACTGAAATCTAAATATATTATATCATATGACTTGTCATTATCTACTGCTTCATATACCTCTGAGAAAAAACTAAGCAAATTATTAAGGCAAGAACGTCCCTGAGTGAATCCATGCTGAGAAGAATTTATTAAATTAAATGTATCTAAGTGGTTTCTAATTTGACTAGCAATAATTGACTCTAGTAGCTTTCCTATGATTGATGTAAGACTAATGGGACGGTAATTGGATGCTATTGATTTGTCACCTTTTTTGAAGATCGGAACTACGTTTGCAAGCTTCCAAGCTTCTGGAACTATACCTGTCTCCAATGACTTGTTAAATAAAAATGTTAATGGGTAACTTAACTCATCCCTACATTCTTTTAATACTCTAGCATATACCTCATCAGGACCAGGCGATTTATGAGGTTTCAGTCTGTCAATTTCCTTAAGCACTACATTTCTACTTATAGTAACCGTACTTAACCTATTTTCTATACTATCGCTATATACCTTACGGACTTCTGGAAACTGTGCCAAATTTTCATTAGTGAAAACGGAAAGAAATTGACTATTTAATGTACAGTTGGTCAAGGATGAAAGTATACAGTTTTTCGTCTGCTATTGCCACACATGGTTTGTTATGTTGGCAGCCATGACAGCCTTCCCACTAGCCCAAACCATCCCAACACACATGGGGTTTATTATATTGATACATTAATTAATATACGGAGTGCTTCGAAAAAGCGTTTCCATAAATATCAAAAGTTAGAGAATTATTCATAAACCTTCTGGGTGACTAAATACTGTTATGGAGATAGCAAAACAAAGCTGGGGGCATACGCTGGAACAGCGCGTAGCCGCGGCGCTCACCTCCGTTTCATTGCCCTTTGGATCACATATAATCCAGTCTTGGGGATGAAAGTGAAATATCAATATTTACCTACTTATTAATTAACAAGTATTATTAGATTCCTCTTTCTACTCATTATTTATTATGAATGTTATAATGTTAAGTGTATATCGTAATATCTTTTACAGCCACTCCATATTTGTCTACTTTAGATACACAAAAATCTAATTCCTAAACGTGGACGTAATGACCCAGCAATTTTACTCATCTTGCGAGCGCCATTGCTTTATGAGTCAGTCCTCGAAGCATAATGAGGCTTTACTTCTGATATTTATTTATTTATTTATTTATTATTATTATTTTTATGTTTATCAGCAGAACATCTGCAAACCAACTGCAACATTAATATCACCATACCCTACATTATTAGCCACATATTACCACGTGTGAAAATGGACCTGTATTCCACTGAAATATCGTATATAGGTGACCAATTACATCTCTAACCTTGGATTTATATAGTTGGTAAAAAGCGTTAGGATTATTTTTTGAGTCATTGGCAACCTTAATTTCATAATTTCTTTTTTCTTTCCTAATATCCATTTTTACCTGTCTTGATAGATTCTGATAGTAAGCAAGTAGGTGAATTTCGCCTTTTCTAATTTTTCTATATATTCCTCTCTTTTGTCCTAGAAGATCTAATAGTCTATTATTCATCCATTTGGGTTGGTTCTGTGTTGATCTAAATTTTCTTTTGGGGATGTATTTATTTTGTGCATTGAATACTGACTTGATAAAATTATCGTATGTATCTACCAAGGTTGACGTCTCTTCCTGACTTAAGATGACAGGTGCCTGAGAAGGGGTACACTCATTTGGACACCTGGATCGACTTAATTTTTTGACCATAGGGTCAGCTAATAGGGCTCTTCTTAACCCACCATAATTGGCTTTTCTAAAGTCAGGTATTAATGTTGTATTCTCTCTGGTATTACCTTTCCATTGTATATTAAAATACACAGAATTGTGGTCACTATTTCCTAGGTGGTCCCCTATCTCTACATTATTTACCATATGTTCATTGTTACTGAAAACTAAATCGAGAATATTATTACCTCTAGTCGGCGTATCTATGAATTGAAATAAAAAACTATCTTGTACTACCTCTATAAACTCCTCAGAATCAGAGTCTACTATTTGATGCTGCCAATCTATATTCGGAAAATTAAAATCCCCCATAATGCACACATTGCTAAACTTTGATGCCATTTTAATTTCCTCCCATAATGACGTTCCGTCATTTCTACTCATATTTGGCGGTCTATACATAACTCCAATAACTATGGTCTCACTACCTTCGTTAACCTCTACCCAAACACTTTCATTATCGTTATTTACTCTAATACCTGATTTAATACAGCTTTTTAATGTACTCCTGACAAACACTGCTATACCGCCACCCCTCTTACTTGTTCGGTCATATTTAAACAAACTATATCCTGGTATATCAAATTCTGCTAAAAAATGCCTGGTTTCTGTATTAATCCACGTTTCAGTTAGCGCTATTATGTCTATATTTTCTTTGCTAACAAGGGCTCTAAGTTCGTTCATTTTGTTACATAGACTCCTACAGTTTGTGTAATATACTCTCAATTTACTTCTTTTCTTTATACCTAATTTACCTTTGTTTCTAACGACATTTCCATCTTCCGTTGCACCATCACTACTATCATTTGCATTATAGTCATCATTTTTAGCATGAGACTGAATATCCTTATCGCTTTCGCCTGACGCTAAAATTGTTCCATTTAACCTCTCATTTACACTCTCAATATTTCTGTTCAAAACCCCACAACCACCCTATCTAAAGAGCTAGCTAATGTAGAAACCCCTAACCGTGAAAGATGCACCCCATCCCTTGCGTACATCCCATCTCTCCCATAGAAACTATCCCAGTTATCAATGAATGGTATTGCTTTTTCTTTGCAATATTTCTCCAAACGGCAATTGACACCAATCGCCCTGGATGTCCATTCCTTGGGAACTCCTCTTCTGGGTAGGATACAATGTACTACAGGGATCCCTCCCTTCATCCTAACTTTATCTAACACATCCCGATACTGCTGCAGCAGTTCCTCACTTCTACCCTTACCAACATCGTTACTCCCGGCACTGAGTCAGATAATGGGGTTATCTCCACTATCTTCCAAGATGTGGTCCATCTTCTCTAAAACCCTCCCAACTCCATGGCCAGGCAGACACACAACCTTCCTAAGTTTAGTGCGGGTAGCCCTAACTAAATGTCTTACCATGGAGTCGCCCACAATCGACACAGACTTACCTTCTCGGGACACAGACTTACCTTTCCCTCGGGAGGCTTAGTGCGGGTAGCCCTAACTAAATGTCTTACCATGGAGTCGCCCACAATCGACACAGACTTACCTTCTCGGGACACAGACTTACCTTTCCCTCGGGAGGATCCAGCAGCTTCAGTTGGAGAACCCCCGGTGGTGGCAGAAGCTCCCTTGGTGGTGGTGGTGGTGGGGGTAGTGGTGGTGGTAGGTAGCACAGCGTCAGAGGTTGGAGCTGAGTCGGCGGCAGGCACTTCGGTTATCCCTCCCTTATCCTGACTATCTTTTCCCTCACATTCGTCTCGCAAAGGAGAGAATGTATTTGTCACACTCATACCTATTCTACTATCCTGCTTCTTGAGTGTGACTTTCCCACCCGTATTTTTAACAACCTGCCATGAATACAAATTTTCATCAACTTCCTCCCTTTTCCCCTTACTTGACTTTATTTCCTCTTGGCTAAGCTTGAAAGCTAGATTTTCGTCTTTAATCAAATCCACTTCCCTCTGAATTTTAACATTAACCTCCCTTAGAGCCAAGACCTCTTCCTTCACCACAACCATCTCCTCTCTTACCTGGAGAATAAGATGATGCAGATCAGTTAGAGACTCGCACTCCATACCTGCCATGATCCCAATAAGCTTAGCGAGGAGCAAGAAACTAAGTACAGAAAAACAAAAACAAGTAAACTAACAGCTAAAAACTGAGCTATAACACTTTTATATAACACGAGTGCACTGCCCCCAAACACAGGTAGGTGTAATGGTCACTAAAGGTCACTGGTAAGTGGTCCGGGCAGGAGCTCAGATTAACACAACCTTCTCCTGTCACTGACTGAACTAATCTACTACACTGTATTTACTATTGCAATAAAGGAAAGGGGTGCCTATATTCTTGAGTATATTTTCCAGTGTGTGTTGTCTGGCATTCCATCACTCTTGTACTTTACATGACGTTACGTCAGCTAATTCCTCCCGTCTGCAGTAACTCAATGTATTTCACTGAGTTAAATATAACTGTTAAACTCGGCACAGTAATTGCCCAAGACTGTAATTACTTAAACTTTTAATCCGTATGTTTCACAGCCACTGACAGTTTTCTCCCACAGATCCTGCCCCACGGAATTGTATTTTGTGTCTTCAGTATTATATACAGTATTTGTTTACCTTGGAATATACGGTGGGGGTTGTGCTATTCTAAGTGTTGTTGCTTTGTTGTCTGCGACTTGCATGTCCTCATCAACAACTTTGGCTTCTGTTTGGTGTGTTGCATATTGCAATCCTATGTTTTGGTGTTTGAGCTGTGTGTGATGTTACTACTAGTGTCACTACTAGCTTAACTAGTAAAATAAATAAAATTTTCTATTTGTAGCTACCATAAACTCAATATTTCGAAGTTGGTACTGAACGGGTTAAAACTTTAAATTGTTGCCGTAAATAATGCACACTAATCATTAATGGCAGCATAACCGTTGCAGTAACATAATTTAAGAAAGCGAATAGTGAAGTGAACCTGATAAACATATAATTTATGTATTCACTACAAATGTTACCCAGAAATATAGAAACTGCAGACGATATTGTTGGGTAGACTGAAGGATTTACTTCAATAAGGCTGATTGGCTGGGTCTCTCTCTCTTTCTCTCTCTCTCTCTCTCTTTTCGCATTAATTTAATTTTATAATCTTTCAATTGTATATATGTGGCTTACGCCGCATCCTCCCATTCCCTCTGTTCTCCTACCTATTTCTTAATTTTCCTAATATGTAACCTTTTATTTTGTCACGGCATTTATTATTATATACGGTGTTCTAATTGATATATCCTCCCCTTCTATATTGTCTAACTAACTCCTCTTCCACATATATAAGCGACCTTCTGAATTATACTCTCATAACTTTCCTCTCTCCCTCCTGCGTTTCCCCTTCTCTCCTCTTCCATATTCCAAATAGTGTTATCTTCCTATTGGCGCCCTTCTCTCGTTATCTAGTCTCCCTGAATCCCAATATGTGTCCCTTCCATTTATGTCAGTCCTCCCTGATTATCTGTCCATGTTCTCTTTCTCCTGACCCTCCACACAAGAAAGGGTCAGCCGAGAACCATATATTAAGACGAGCAGACACTTTGATGGGAGTCGCGGCGTTTAAGTGGATACCGAATAATAACACACATAACAAAGCCACTCCAACAGCTTCCTCTCTCTTCAACATCCCTTCTCCCCTCTCAACACTCTTCGGAAAGTAGATACGAGGTGCCGTTATAAAGGCGTATCACTCAATACCTTCTCCTGGCCTGACTTAAGCTCTCAGCCATACCACAGCTTCTACAATACAATGTCATAATATTATATCCTTATCACACGTTCCATTGTCTGGCCAATTTTATACTACCTTCGTGTTTTGTACATTGTTAAATTGTTGGATTTTGATTCGGTTGTTCATTTAGAGTATTATGTATATTATATTTATGTTTTAATTACGTTTTTATATTTGTATGTCCTACTATTATACAATAGAGCATACATTGTACATTTATAAAGGTTAACGCTATGTTTTCATCAACGAAAACATTCTGCTCATGAATTATCCAAGTGAACTGTGAATGTTGTACACCACTCGGTCAAAGGTTCAACTCCAGACCGGTAAACGAATATCATTACCTGCTACTTTACACCTCTCTCTCTCTCTCTCTCTCTCTCTCTCTCTCTCTCTCTCTCTCTCTCTCTCTCTCTCTCTCTCTCTCATTTGCATATTAATCACTTGTATCCCCTTTCCCTTTCAAACATTTTATTCCAACAGTTTTCCCTGCCTTCACTTTAAGATCCTTCTCACATTCTCAGCCCGACTCTTTGGTGTATATTGTTCAGGCATTTGATGTTTTAAAATAACATTACTTACGATTCTTCTTTCTTCATTTAATGTGCATTTGTTTTCCTCTGTTCTTTCCTTTCTCCACTAGTTCCTATTTGCCAACAGTTGTCCTTCTTTATGTTTGCCTTCCTTCTCGTCTTTGCATTTCCGTTTGTTTTGTTTTGTTCATTTGTAGGGTGAATCTATATGACTGGATGGGGAAATGCAGGGATAATTGGAGTGTTTTAGATAATCATCTAGGAGTGGTTAGCAAGGATGCAGGTGTGGAAATGGAGGTAAGACGGAGAGTATGTGAAGGAAGGAAAGTTTTCGGAGCAATGGGAAGTATGTGGAAAGTGAGAAATCTCGGAATGAAAGCTAAAGTGCAATATACCAAGGGATAGTTTTACCAACAGTAAGACATGGGGTCTAAATATAGAAGAAAAAAGAAGGTTGGATGAGATGAAGATGAATTGTTTGAGGAGTATGTGTTGAGTGACTTAGGTACGTATGAGAGTTGGACAACAGGAACCCCTATCGACCAGAGTGGAAAGAAGAGTGCTATGCTGATATGGACATCTTGAACGAATGGGAGATGAAAACCTTACAAAGAGAGTTTATGAGTCAGAAACTAGGGGACATAGAATGAGAGGAACACCTCGGAGGAGATGGAGAAATTGTGTGAAAAAAGCGTTGCAAGATAGAGAGATAACTGAAGAACAGGCAAGAGAAGTGGTGATGAATAGGAATTAATGGAGAATGATTGAGAAAAGATGAGTGCTAACGCTGTCTTACCCCTTATTTACCGGCGACGTCTTTTAAATTTTATCCTTGCTATATTTAGACTATTTTGTGCAGTTTAACCCTTAAAAAGCGGCTCACCACTTAAGTCGAGTTAAATAAAGCTGGACTATGTGGCGGCGCTCGACATAGATCGAGTGGCAATTTCAGCACGTAATGTGGCTGAGAGAGAGAGACAAGTGGTGGCAGGAGACTAGCGAGCGTATGACTGCTCCAGACCACCGCGGCGAACCTACTGACACAAATCTCAGCTCCCTCCTCCCTCTCTCACTCGCTACATACTCAATTATGTACCGAAAGTACCGAATTACCTGCTTTTTGCACTCGCGTTGCACGGTTATTGCAAGAAAACTATCCATCATACAAGGATCGTTATGGTGTCATTCGAAAGCTCTGTTTATGCCCTTTCAGGGATAGATACTTGTTTTACGTTCTGGGTCTTATTTAGGCATGAAAATGATCACGTAAACAGCCCTATTTTGGCTAAAAACACCCCGCTGGGCGGTACACATAAATAAACCGCATAGGCCGCTCGTAAGGTGTTAAGAAGGATCTGTGATAGTAAAAAGGGTTAACGGAGATAGTTGGAGGCCTCTTAATTGTTATAGGCCCTTTTTAAACTGAATTAAATCGTCTAATAGTAGCCAGAATAAAGTTAAGAAAACGTTGCAGGTACAGAAGGGGTTAAGGAGTGGGGGTCGGGTGCCAGTTGGACTATATAATAGTCCGTCAGGCACCTGGCTAAGGGTCATGCCTGGAAGTGATGTGGGTGGGCATTGTGGTGCACTCAGCTGCGTGTCTTCCTGCTCAGACCGGAACTCTCCAGTACATGTAGTATGTACAGTAGCTGGTGACCTCATAATATAGAGCCTGAACCTTTCATGCACCATTATATATTATTGATAGAGTCTGCAGAGTTAATATGTGTATTTACTAAGGAACATGTAGAATAGTCTATATACACATCGCCACTGTAATGTATTATCCGGAACTGCAATAGTATTAGTAAATATGACAGTATATAATTATCATGTAAGTTGGTTACAGACTAAATAAACAACAAAATGGTTGTGAAGATGAAAGTCCTTAACCCTTTATGTACCGGTGACGTCCATTAATTGTATTATAGCTATATATATACGACTGTGTGCAGTTTAAGAAGGAGCTGTGGTAGTAAAATAATTAAGTGAGAGAGTTCGAAGCCTGTTAATCGTTGGAGGCCCTTTTTAAACTGAATACAATTGTCTTATAGTAGCCAGAGTAAAGTATAAAAGACGTCGCCGGTACAGACGGGGTTAAAAGTTCCTCACTATGCATAAAACCACACCAAGTTATAATAAGCCACCGAGATAAGACACATTGTCATTGTTCCCTCGCTGATAGGCCGACTCTGTAGTAAAGATATTAAGGCTGGTCATGAAAATGGGTTGTTAGAACAGTTTTAAAATATTATGATGGCTTGCAGCGGATAGCAAACACCAATACATTTCGCTGTTCACTGTTCAATAATGGTCATGTCACTATTTTAATATTCAGACTAAGATAAGACTCAATATAAGACTCTGGATAAAATATGTGGATATCCTGCCATTCCCCTCCGACAGTAATTCGCCTCAACTCCCTCCCTCGTATCCCACACGTACTATACTGTATATGTGGCGCCCCCTGCTGAAGTGAGGCAAACGACGAACATACAAAAATTAGAAAACAGCGTTTGAAAGTTCCCGCTCTCCGTCTCAACCCTCGTGACTTGCCTCCCTCCCACCACCAGGGAGGGAGGGAGGCAGGCGCCGGTAAGGGGTCGGTTGCCTCGCTACGAACTGTCAAATGCTGTTGTGGAAGGGGAGTGGTGGACGCTGATTGGCTGGCGAGCGATGACTCATCATCATGGCGACCGCTGATTGGTGGCGGCTCTTGTCTCGGGGCTTTGACTCAGTTCAGCACGGACTTCTCAGTCGTGCGTTAGCTGGGTAAAAAATCCTGCAATAATTCTGGGAAAATCGTCCTTATAGACACTTCCATGTCGATTTGAGGCAAATGCTTCTTCCACAGGCTCAAGCATGCATTTGCCTATCCGAGGCAAGTGCTAACTCAATTTCATCCGGCCCGTCGTTTACCTCACTTCAGCAGGGGGCGCCACATATATACCTCCTACCAAGACAAATTGTTGAATCAGCTTATATTGCTGTGAACCCAGAGAGACAGAGAGAAAGAGAGAGACAGACGGTAATTGGAGCAGACAGGGATGGCAGAGGACCCACATTTGCATAGCCATGTCTGCAAGATTGGTTTACTACATATTTTTAAGTTTGTAGTAAAATAAATGCAATATCCATGCATTAATCAATTTGGTAATACATATCCTTCACAACCCTCTGCACGACTTAAAGGGCGGTTACACCTGCCCGAGTTGCCCGAATCGGTGACAAAAGTTGCTCCTAGGAGCAACTTATGCGCCCCAGGTAACTTTTTCGGGACCCATTTGTCACCCGAACAAGGCAACTTTTGCTTCCCGAACGTACAGGACGCATCGCCTGTTGCGGCAACTATAAATATGGGTTGCATGCAACAGTAGTAATGTGATAACTATATATATAATGTACAAGCATTAATATATTATAATCATGCTCAATTATCTCTTCTGCATATAATTCAATTCGAAAGGCAATAGTTGTGTGGGTGAGCCGAACGTCTTGGTCTGCCACAATAGTACTGTGAGGGTGAGGTGAACCAACAAGGCTTCTTGAGGGACTGTACAGTAATTGGTTATGTGGCTGTCATAACAACGATGGGTAAGGGAGGATAGTTATTCATAAAAGATATTGATATATTTCTATATATAGAAGTACTATGAAACTAAATAGATAATTGATTAAGCATCAATCTACTATTTATAGCTATCCGTCAGTGACGATGAAGACTGTTTTCAGTTTAATGTGCTTAAAACCTATTATGGCACCCCCTTAGTATGCATGCCAAGTATGGGCTCTCCATCTTAGAAGCTGAGGTAGTCATCCCCCCCCCCCCCGCCCGACCACCACACACACTTAAAACCTATTCTGGTATCCCCTTAGTATGAATGCCAAGAATGGGCTCTCCATCTTGAACACCGAGGGAGTAGTTTGTGAACAATCAGACAGTAAGTGCCCTTTATATAGTATATTACTGACCATCATAAGACTATAGCCGGTAATATTGTTCATATAAGCAACCCTTATGTTATATAATTCCAAGTTGTTAATATGTTTTCATCCCTCATAATTTGTCTGCCTACTGTCATATATTATTTTGTTTTGTACTTTTTTTTTTTTTTTTTTTTAAAGAGACAATGAACGGAGGAAGGAAAAACACAGATAAAACAAAAAGGTCCATGTGCCTAAAGGCATCCTCCATTCATAAAATGTTTGTAACAACTGGATTTAAACTTTTGTAGATTGTAAGTTTTGTGGAAAGCAACTCGAGGGAAGTGAATTCCAAAGAGTAGTAGTTCTAGGGATAAATGAATTTTGATAAGCAGAAGTTCTGCATTGTGGAGGAGAAAGTGTAAATTCATGGGCGCTCTCAGCTGCCCTAGTTCTACGGGGAAAGATGTGGAGAGGCGGCACAATTGAAGCAAGTTCCTCGGAACAATTGCTGTGAAAATATCTGTAGAATAATGCAAGGGATGCAACGTTTCTTCGTATGGATAATGTAGAAAGGTCCTGTGTGATTGCAGGGTTATTGATTAATCTAATAGCTTTATTTTGAATTTTGTCCAACTGCCTCAATGCAACCACTCCACTTCCACTCCACAGAGGTGAACAGTAATCCATCTGAGAATGCACATGACTTTTATATATTACGGTCAACTGCTCGTCAGTGAAGAATTCTCGAACTCTGTACAGGAGTCCCAGTTGTTTAGAGGCATTCTTAGCAATGCTTCTAACATAATGTGTCCAGCTCAAGTTAGTAGTTAATGTTACACCGAGAATGTCAATACTAGGGGAAGTGGGAATATTTACATCATTAAAAAATATATGGGAGTCAGTGAGATTCTGTCGGTTAGAAAATTGAATGTACTTGATTTTCTGTGCATTAAAGGAAACTAGATTCTTTTGTCCCCATTCATTAATTCTAGAAAGGTCCTGGTTCAGAGAAATTGCAGTGTTTATTTTTGAATTTATAAGATCGGGTTGGGTAAAATAATTGGTAAATGTGAAGGAACTGTGGAGTGTTGAGTCATCTGCGTAGGAATGTATTGGATTATGAGTGGTAGATATGAGATCATTGATATGAATGAGGAACAGAGTTGGGGCCAAAACTGATCCCTGGGGAACACCAGTATTTATTGAGTGCAATTGAGAATAAAGGCCATCTTCCATTACACATATTTTTCTGTTATGAAGATAAGAAGAAATTAGTGGAACTAATGATGCAAGGCCGTAGTGTGACATCTTCGACAATAAGGATTGATGCCAGACTCTATCAAATGCCTTTGATATATCCAGTGCTATTATATGTGTTTCACCATGTTGGTCTATAGCTTGGTTGATTTGTTTTTGATGGTGGGTTTGCCAAACTGGAGCATAGCAAAATTAATATGCATTTAGTATACTAACAACAATGGATAGTTAGCCTATATCCCCAAGGCTTCCTCGTGTTCAAATAGGCCAGTTTGTTTTATTCGTCATTTTTACCAAGCACATCACCAACCCTTTTCCACAATATAATTTAGCTTCCACATGGTTCATTAATTCCACAAGTATTTGTCTACTTCCACATTTCCTTCCCATTTGTCCCATAATCCCTCTCTTCTAACGAAAGCTTCCTTGATCTCCTCTTGGCTCAAAGCTAATGCTTGAAGGAGCCATTATCATCGCATGAAATATGAGACGAAACTAGAATGATGAATGGTAAGATTATTCAAATAGTAGGTGCTATGTTGTTAGTATTATCATGGTTTGATAATTCACATTGATATTAAAGGTATATGTACAATATGTTACATAAGGTTAAATGACACAAGTAGTCCAGTTCCTATCGATTTATAAATAATGCATTGGCGGCTGGAATACTCGTCTCAATGAACATTCTGTAACATTTCAACAACAACCAATCTGGCTTAACTGATCCACATAAACCCATAGCGGCCATTATACCAATCCCATGGATATAGTCCAGATTATACAGTCTTCAGTCTTGTTCAGTCAGTGACAGGAGAAGGTTGTGTTAATCTGAGCTCCTGCCCGGACCACTTACCAGTGACCTTTAGTGACCATTACACCTACCTGTGTTTGGGGGCAGTGCACTCGTGTTATATAAAAGTGTTATAGCTCAGTTTTTAGCTGTTAGTTTACTTGTTTTTGTTTTTCTGTACTTAGTTTCTTGCTCCTCGCTAAGCTTATTGGGATCATGGCAGGTATGGAGTGCGAGTCTCTAACTGATCTGCATCATCTTATTCTCCAGGTAAGAGAGGAGATGGTTGTGGTGAAGGAAGAGGTCTTGGCTCTAAGGGAGGTTAATGTTAAAATTCAGAGGGAAGTGGATTTGATTAAAGACGAAAATCTAGCTTTCAAGCTTAGCCAAGAGGAAATAAAGTCAAGTAAGGGGAAAAGGGAGGAAGTTGATGAAAAATTGTATTCATGGCAGGTTGTTAAAAATACGGGTGGGAAAGTCACACTCAAGAAGCAGGATAGTAGAATAGGTATGAGTGTGACAAATACATTCTCTCCTTTGCGAGACGAATGTGAGGGAAAAGATAGTCAGGATAAGGGAGGGATAACCGAAGTGCCTGCCGCCGACTCAGCTCCAACCTCTGACGCTGTGCTACCTACCACCACCACTACCCCCACCACCACCACCACCAAGGGAGCTTCTGCCACCACCAGGGGTTCTCCAACTGCAGCTGCTGGATCCTCCCGAGGGAAAGGTAAGTCTGTGTCCCGAGAAGGTAAGTCTGTGTCGATTGTGGGCGACTCCATGGTAAGACATTTAGTTAGGGCTACCCGCACTAAGCCTCCCGAGGGAAAGGTAAGTCTGTGTCCCGAGAAGGTAAGTCTGTGTCGATTGTGGGCGACTCCATGGTAAGACATTTAGTTAGGGCTACCCGCACTAAACTTAGGAAGGTTGTGTGTCTGCCTGGCCATGGAGTTGGGAGGGTTTTAGAGAAGATGGACCACATCTTGCAAGATAGTGGAGATAACCCCATTATCTGTCTCAGTGCCGGGAGTAACGATGTTGGTAAGGGTAGAAGTGAGGAACTGCTGCAGCAGTATCGGGATGTGTTAGATAAAGTTAGGATGAAAGGAGGGATCCCTGTAGTACATTGTATCCTACCCAGAAGAGGAGTTCCCAAGGAATGGACATCCAGGGCGATTGGTGTCAATTGCCGTTTGGAGAAGTATTGCAAAGAAAAAGCAATACCATTCATTGATAACTGGGATAGTTTCTATGGGAGAGATGGGATGTACGCAAGGGATGGGGTTCATCTTTCACGGTTAGGGGTTTCTACATTAGCTAATTCTTTAGATAGGGTGGTTGTGGGGTTTTGAACATAAATATTGAGAGTGTAAATGAGAGGTTAAATGGAACAATTTTAGCGTCAGGCGAAAGCGATAAGGATATTCAGTCTCATGCTAAAAATGATGACTATAATGCAAATGATAGTAGTGATGGTGCAACGGAAGATGGATATGTTAGAAATAAAGGTAAATTAGGTATAAAGAAAAGAAGTAAATTGAGAGTATATTACACAAACTGTAGGAGTCTATGTAACAAAATGAACGAACTTAGAGCCCTTGGTATCAATTGTCGGCTGGAAAAATACTGTAATGCAAATGAAATACCATTCCTTGATAACTGGACCCGTTTCTATGGTAAAAATCAGTTGTACGCACCACAGGACGGGGTTCATCTTTCTCGGCTAGGGGTGGCAAATTTAGCTAGGTCAATAGATAGGATTGTCGCGGGGTTTCGCTGAAAATAAAGCCTGAGAATATGAGTAAGAATAATTGTCTAGATAGGGTAAATTGCCGTACTGGTACATCAGATAGGAATAGAAAATATCAGTCACAGGATTTTAATTGTACTGCTAGTAGAAATATTAAAGGTGTAACAGAAGATGGGAATTCAGTTAGAAATAAAGGTAAATCCGATACCAGTAAAATAAATTAATTGCGATTATATTATACAAACTGTAGGAGTTTATGTAACAAAATGGATGAACTTAGAGCACTTGTTAGCAACGAAAATATAGACATTATAGCACTGACTGAAACATGGATTAATACAGAATCAAGACATTTTTTAGCAGAATTCCATATACCAGGATATAGTTTGTTTAAACGCGACCGAACAAGTAGGAGGGGCGGCGGAATAGCAGTGTTTGTCAGGAGTTCTTTAAAAAGCTGTATTAAATCAGGTAATAGACTAAATACTGATAACGAAAGTGTTTGGGTTGAGGTTAGCGAAGGTAGTGAGACCATAATTATTGGAGTTATTTATAGACCACCAAATATGAGTAGAAACGAAGGTACAGCTTTATGGCAGGAAGTGAAAATAGCATCAAGGTTTAGCAATGTGTGTATTATAGGGGATTTTAATTTTCCGAATATTGATTGGCAGCATCAAATCGGCGACTCAGATTCAAAAGAGTTTATTGAGGCGGTACAGGATAGTTTTTTATTTCAATTCATAGACTCGCCTACTAGAGGTAATAATATCCTCGATTTAGTTCTCATTAATAATGAACAAATGATAAATAATGTAGAGATAGGAGACCAACTAGGAAATAGTGATCATAAATCAATTTATTTTAACATACAATGGACAGGAAAGGCTAAAGAGAATACGACACTTATCCCAGATTTCAGAAAAGCCAATTATGGTGGATTAAGACGAGCCTTAAGAGTCGATCCTATGGTTAAACTATTAAGTGGACCCAGGTGCGCTAATGAACATACTCTCTCTCAGATACCTGTCTTAACTCAGGATAATTTGACAGCTACATATAATAATTTTATTTCTTCACTCCACAATGCGCAAAATAAATATATCCCCAAAAGAAAATTTAGATCAACACAGAACCAACCCAAATGGATGAATAATAGACTATTAGACCTTCTAGGAAAAAAGAGAGGAATATATCGAAAAATAAAGAAAGGCGAAATTCACCTACTTGCTTACTATCAGAATCTATCAAGAGAGGTTAAAAAATGTATAAGGACAGACAAAAGAAATTATGAAATCAGGATAGCCAATGACTCAAAAAATAACCCTAAGGCTTTTTACCAGCTATATAAATCTAAAGTTAGAGATAAAATAGGCCCCCTTAAAACTTCGATAGGAGAAATGACAGAAAATGATTTAGAAATGTGCAGTTCATTAAATAGTCAGTTTCTATCCGTTTTCACTAATGAAAATTTGGCACAGATTCCAGAAGTCCGTAAGGTATATAGAGATAGTATAGAAAATAGGTTAAGTTAGGTTACTATAAGTAGAAATGATGTGCTTAAGGAAATTGACAGACTGAAACCTCAGAAATCGCCTGGTCCCGATGAGGTATATGCCAGAGTATTAAAAGAATGCAGAGATGAGTTAAGTTACCCATTAACATTTCTTTTTAACAATTCATTAGAAACAGGTATAGTTCCAGAAGCTTGGAAGCTTGCAAATGTAGTTCCGATTTTCAAAAAAGGTGATAAATCAATAGCATCCAATTACCGTCCCATTAGTCTCACTTCAATCATAGGAAAGCTACTAGAGTCAATTATTGCTAGGAAAATGAGAAACCACTTAGAAACATTTAACTTAATCAATTCTTCTCAGCATGGATTCACACAGGGACGTTCTTGCCTTACTAATTTGCTTAGTTTTTTCTCAGAGGTATATGAAGCAGTAGATAATGACAAGGCATACGATATTATATATTTATATTTCAGTAAAGCTTTCGACAGAGTCCCTCATGAGAGATTGATGAGAAAGGTTGAGGCACATGGAATAGGTGGGGCGTTGTTGGGATGGATTAGGTCATGGCTAATTGGTAGGAAACAGAGAGTCAGCATAAATGGTACCAAGTCAGAGTGGGGAGCAGTCAAAAGTGGTGTCCCCCAGGGATCGGTATTAGGTCCCCTGTTGTTTCTTATATACATAAATGACTAGATTTAGGTATAACTAGTAGGATAAGTAAATTCGCAGACGACACTAAAATGGGGAGATCAATTGATTCAGATAGCGATATAGAGTGCCTCCAAAGGGATCTAGATACCTTACATGAATGGTCAGTAAATTGGCAGATGAAGTTTAACATTGACAAATGCAAGGTATTAAAGATAGGGAAGATGCAAACAAATGTTAAATATAAACTAGCTAATTTAGAATTAGAAAATTCAGACTGCGAGAAAGATCTAGGTGTGTTTGTTAGCAATGATTTGAAGCCTAGAAAACAGTGTATAGGCGTTCGTAATAAGGCAAACAGGATTCTCGGGTTCATCTCTAGGAGTGTGAGTAACAGAACTGCTGATGTTATCTTAAAACTTTACTTGTCATTAGTGAGACCCCATATGGATTATGCTGTCCAATTTTGGTGTCCTTATTACAGAATGGACATAGATTCATTGGAGAGAGTACAGCGTAGAATGACCAAAATTATCCATAATATTAGAAATCTTCCGTATGAAGAAAGGTTGAAGAAATTAGGTTTACATTCGTTAGAGAGACGCAGAGTTAGAGGGGATATGATAGAGGTGTTCAAGTGGGTTAGTGGGATTAACAAAGGGGACAGTAACAAAGTAACAAAGGGGACAGGTCCTGATGTGGCGGCGTCTACGCCGTGGGGCCACCTCCCGAGGCTGCCAACCGCGGATGGCTGCCGACCCTCCACAGCCGAAGACAAAATCAACGACCAGTGGAGGAAAACCGGATGCCGGCCGCGGGGAGCAGTTTCGGGAGCCAAACCGTCACAACCATCCCCTGCCCCCTCCCTGGGGGCACGGGTCCTTGGAGCGGCTTCGGTCGCGCCGGGAATTTCCACACCTCTCACACCACACACACACATCACACAGTTTTTCCTACACCGAGAAATGACTCTCCGGCTGTCATTTCTCGAAGACTTCTTCTAGCCGGAGACATTGAGAGCAACCCAGGACCCACGTTCACATACATATGTCCAACTTGCTCAAAACCCATCACTTCGAGTCGCCATACTAAGGGTTCAGTTCTCTGCAATTCATGTGGGAACTGGACCCACTTCACCTGCACAACACTTGCCTCCAAGAAACACTACACAAACACCTGGACCTGTTCCTCATGCCCCTCCCTCTCCCAGTCAAATCCCTCGCCTAAAACCCGTCCACCTCTCCTCCCCAACCCACCTAACCTTCCCATATCATCCACTCCCCCCCCTAAAACCCGTCCACCTCTCCTCCCTAACCCACCTAACCTTCCCATACCATCCACATCCTCAACTCAACACACCACACCCCATCCTAATCCATTCCAACCCCCATCTCCTGCTCCCCAATCCCCACCCCCACCTCACCCATCCCAAACCCCCGCCCCCCCCCCACCCCCCCCCCCCCCCATCACCCCCACCCCCACCCCATCCTCGTGCAGCAGCACCCAACATACATCGTGCACATAACATTAACATTCTTCAACTGAACATAGATGGCATCAACACAAAGAAACACGAACTCTCACACTTCATCAAACAACACAACATACACATTGCCATCTTACAAGAAACAAAACTCCGCACAACACAAAAAACACCCACATTTCATCATTTCACCACCATCAGACAAGACCGGGCTGTCGGCGGGGGCGGTGGACTCATCACCCTGGTACACAAAGAAATATCATACATAGTAACCAGTGTACAAACCAAATCACTCCTCCCCCCAAATGATAACACAACAGAAATACAGTCAATTAAAATACGCACTGGCAACAACTCCAACATAACCATCATAAACACATACATCCCTCCCCAAACATCCCCTACAGTACCAAATGAATACAGACCACACTTACAACACATCACAAACACCCCACACACCCCACATCATCCTGGGTGGTGACTTCAACGCCAAGACGTCGGCCTGGTTTGTCGACAACCCCGACACAGACAGAGGGCTGGTACTACAAAACCAAACCGATAACCTCATCATCCTTAACGACATCCATCAACATACCCATATTCCTCACCAAGCCCTCTATAACCCATCATCTCCAGACATCACCTTTTGCTCCCCAGAACTCGCCCCCACAACATCCTGGAGGGTGGTCAGAACCTTAGGCTCTGACCACCTCCCGATCATTATCACCACCAAAACCAGACTCACCCCAGCTAGCCACAAACACACATACACCAATTATAAAAGAGCTAACTGGGAAGCATTCACAAATGAGACAGAACAACACTTCACAACTCTAAACAGTACACCCATCACTAACATCAACAATGCTGTACACATACTCAATAAAACTATCCAAAACGCTGACAAGAAACACATTCCAAGAGGTAACAGAAAAAGACACAACCCCAACTTCACACCAGAAATTCAAAACCTCATCAGACAACGCGACATACTGAAACACTCCCCAGCACCCCACACACAAGACATCACACAACAAATTCAAGCACTCAACACCCAAACTAACAACAAAATACAAGAACAACAAAATCTAAATTGGAATAACTTCCTACAAACACTTGATCACAAAACAAACCCCAAAAAACTATACAAAACACTAAACAGCATCACACTTTCCAACAGCAACACAACACAATCACATGCTGCAATCACAACAACAGACTCTACTCCTTCATGTAAACAACAAGCAAACACTCTCATCAATCACTTTTCACATGTCAGCCACCTAAAACCTCACAAAGACGACCGACGTGTCATCCGACGTAAGAGACAATTCCCCACAGACCCTGACTATACACCCTTCACCAATCACCAGACAAAGCATATCATCAACAATCTCAAGCACTCACCCGCCTGTGGCCTAGACAACATAAGCAACATACACCTCAGACACCTGGGACCACAAGGCATACAAGCACTCACTAACATATCAAACTACAGCTATTCACACAACACAATACCAGACATTTGGAAGCATGGTATCATCATCACTTTCCCCAAACCCAACAAAGACCCCACGCTACCCTCCTCGCACCGCCCCATCACACTCCTTTGCTCCCCCTCCAAAGTCATGGAACGCCTAGTATTACAACTAATTACACCTGACCTACCCCTAGCTCCAACACAACATGGCTTTAGGCCACTGCACTCCACAAACACTCTTCTCACAGACCTTACACAAAGAGCTTTCGACGGCATCAATTCAGCTAGACCACCACACAGATCACTATTAGCCACACTCGACATTAGTAAAGCCTTCGATGCCATCCCCCGCCACAACCTAACAAACAAAATCTACAACACAAACGTGCACAACAACACAAAACGATGGCTGGCCAACTTCCTAGCAGGCAGATGTGCACACGTATCTTTTGCCGGTCAGTCATCTAAAATCAGAAACTTTCCAAACGGAGTCCCACAAGGATCCGTCCTATCGCCCGCACTCTTCAATCTGTACATGCACGATATAACTACACCCAATACGCCCCAAATAAACTTAGCCTCCTATGCAGATGACATAACACTCACATGCACACACCATGACCCAAAAAGAGCAACAGATCTCCTTCAACCCTATCTCAACACACTACATGGCTGGTGCACTACAAACAGACTTAATCTAGCCCCAGCCAAATCCACCGCAACCCTGCTCACAAGTTGGACAGGAGAACACGAATACATCCCTCAACTCACCATAAACAACACACCCCTAACACATACACACACACCCAAAATCCTAGGAGTAACATATGATACTCATATGACATTCAAACAGCACACCACAAACATTAAAAAGAAACTGACACCCAGACTTAACGCCCTCAGGTCACTTGCTCACACAAAATTTGGACACAACAAAGAAACTACCACCACAGTATATAAACAATACATAAGATCAGTGATGGAATACGCAAGCCCAGCCTGGGCTTCTAACCTAGCTGAAACACATCATAAGACCTTACAGACTATTCAAAACAAAGCCCTGAAGATCATTACAGGCTGCACAGCTACTGCACCCACAGATCACCTACATCAAGAAACCAAAATCCTCAAAGTCAAAGACCATCTGGACATGAGAGGCACTCAATTCCTGGCAGCAGCCTCCACGAACCAAGACCACCCACTAAACTACATGGCAACACACCCACAGACACCAAGAAATATCAAAACAACACCCAGCACACGGTATCACACACAATTATTGTCCTCTCTCCCTCCCTGCCCACCCCGAACCAACTTCCAGAAGCACATCCATACTCATATCTCTCACCGATCCATCCACTCACTCACAGACAACACACAGCTGCATGCACGACCTCCCGAAATCCATCCTTCCGAATCCTCCCTTCCTCGCGAGGACAGAGTCCACCTGGCCAGGCTGAGATGCGGACACCATCCAGCTCTCCTGAGCTATCAGAAGAGACTGGATGACTCCGTTGTCGACGCCTGCCCGGGATGTAACACAGCACCCCATACCATTAAACACATCATAGAAGACTGCATTTCACACAACCACTTACGCCAACAACACAATCTACACTCAATGAGAGCTCTGTGGGAAAGCCCGATCGTGGCCATGGCCTTTCTCAGGGACTCGGGGCTGTTCGGCCAGGCAGCTTAGGGAACAACAACAACAACAACAACAAAGGGGACATGACAAATGTACTAAAGCTCAGTGATAGCGAAAGAACTTGTACCAATGGTTTCAAATTAGATAAATTTCGTTTCAGAAAAGATATAGGCAAATATTGGTTTGGTAACAGAGTTGTAGATGGGTGGAATGGACTACCAAGTGCTATAGTGGGATCTAAAACTGTAGGGAGCTTTAAGATAAAATTGGATAAGCATATGGACGAGAAGGGTTGGGTGTGAAGGGGGATCAGCCGGGTTGGGCCAATCAGCGCTCTGCAGACCCCCATCATCCTGCATTAATCTCTAACCGTTTTGGTAAGATGATCCTCAGGGTATTAGAGTGTTGAGCCTATAATTGGGCTTTGTAATTGATTTGGGGTTGTGTGGGACAGGGATCTGCCTTGCTTAGGCCAATCGGCTTTCTGCAGACTCCCATTTTCTTATGTTCTTATGTTCTTATGTTCTTGCTAGCAAAGAAAATATAGACATAATAGCGCTAACTGAAACGTGGATTAATACAGAAACCAGGCATTTTTTAGCAGAATTTGATATACCAGGATATAGTTTGTTTAAATATGACCGAACAAGTAAGAGGGGTGGCGGTATAGCAGTGTTTGTCAGGAGTACATTAAAAAGCTGTATTAAATCAGGTATTAGACTAAATAACGATAATGAAAGTGTTTGGGTAGAGGTTAACGAAGGTAGTGAGACCATAGTTATTGGAGTTATGTATAGACCGCTAAATATGAGTAGAAATGACGGAACGTCATTATGGGAGGAAATTAAAATGGCATCAAGGTTTAGCAATGTGTGCATTATGGGGGATTTTAATTTTCCGAATATAGATTGGCAGCATCAAATAGGAGACTCTGATTCTGAGGAGTTTATAGAGGTAGTACAAGATAGTTTTTTATTTCAATTCATAGATACGCCGACTAGAGGTAATAATATTCTCGATTTAGTTTTCAGTAACAATGAACATATGGTAAATAATGTAGAGATAGGGGACCACCTAGGAAATAGTGACCACAATTCTGTGTATTTTAATATACAATGGAAAGGTAATACCAGAGAGAATACAACATTAATACCTGACTTTAGAAAAGCCAATTATGGGGGGTTAAGAAGAACCCTATTAGCTGACCCTATGGTCAAAAAATTAAGTCGATCCAGGTGTCCAAATGAGTGTACCCCTTCTCAGGCACCTGTCATCTTAAGTCAGGAAGAGACGTCAACCTTGGCAGATACATACGATAATTTTATCAAGTCAGTATTCAATGCACAAAATAAATACATCCCCAAAAGAAAATTTAGGTCAACACAGAACCAACCCAAATGGATGAATAATAGACTATTAGAACTTCTAGGACAAAAGAGAGGAATATATAGAAAAATTAGGAAAGGCGAAATTCACTTACTTGCTTACTATCAGAATCTATCAAGACAGGTAAAAAAGGATATTAGGAAAGAGAAAATAAATTATGAAATTAAGGTTGCCAATGACTCAAAAAATAGTCCTAAAGCTTTTTACCAACTATATAAATCCAAGGTTAGAGATGTAATTGGTCCCCTTAAAACTTCGATAGGAGAAATGACAGAAAATGATTTAGAAATGTGCAGTACATTAAATAGTCAATTTCTTTCCGTTTTCACTAATGAAAATTTGGCACAGTTTCCAGAAGTCCGTAAGGTATATAGCGATAGTATAGAAAATAGGTTAAGTACGGTTACTATCAGTAGAAATGATGTGCTTAAGGAAATTGACAGACTGAAACCTCATAAATCGCCTGGTCCTGATGAGGTATATGCTAGAGTATTAAAAGAATGTAGGGATGAGTTAAGTTACCCATTAACATTTGTATTTAACAAGTCATTGGAGACAGGTATAGTTCCAGAAGCTTGGAAGCTTGCAAACGTAGTTCCGATCTTCAAAAAAGGTGACAAATCAATAGCATCCAATTACCGTCCCATTAGTCTTACATCAATCATAGGAAAGCTACTAGAGTCAATTATTGCTAGTAAAATTAGAAACCACTTAGATACATTTTATTTAATAAATTCTTCTCAGCATGGATTCACTCAGGGACGTTCTTGCCTTACTAATTTGCTTAGTTTCTTCTCAGAGGTATATGAAGTAGTAGATAATGACAAGTCATATGATATAATATATTTAGATTTCAGTAAAGCTTTCGACAGAGTCCCCCATGAGAGATTGATGAGAAAGGTTGAGGCGCATGGAATAGGTGGGGCGTTGTTGGGATGGATTAGGTCATGGCTAATTGGTAGGAAGCAGAGAGTCAGCATAAATGGTACGAAGTCAGAATGGGGAGCAGTCAAAAGTGGTGTCCCCCAGGGATCTGTATTAGATCCTCTGTTGTTTGTTATATACATAAATGACCTTGATTTAGGTATAACTAGTAGGATAAGTAAATTTGCAGACGATACCAAAATGGGGAGAACAATTGATTCAGATAGAGATATAGAGTGCCTCCAAAGGGATCTAGATACTTTACACGAATGGTCAGTAAATTGGCAGATGAAGTTTAACATTGACAAATGCAAGGTATTAAAGATAGGGAAGATGCATACAAATGTTAAATATAAACTAGCTAATGTGGAATTAGAAAAACTCGAATTGTGAGAAAGATCTAGGTGTGTTTGTTAGCAATGATTTGAAGCCTAGACAACAGTGTATAAGCGTTCGAAACAAGGCAAACAGGATTCTCGGGTTCATCTCTAGGAGTGTGAGTAACAGAACTGCTGATGTTATCTTAAAACTTTACTTGTCATTAGTGAGACCCCATATGGATTATGCTGTTCAATTTTGGTGTCCTTATTACAGAATGGACATAGATTCATTGGAGAGAGTACAATGTAGAATGACAAAAATGATCCATAATATTAGAAATCTTCCGTATAAAGAAAGGTTGAAGAAATTAGGCTTACATTCGTTAGAGAGACGCAGAGTTAGAGGGGATATGATAGAGGTGTTCAAGTGGTTTAGTGGGATTAACAAAGGGGACATGACAAATGTACTAAAGCTCAGTGATAGCGAAAGAACTCGTACCAATGGTTTCAAATTAGATAAATTTCGTTTCAGAAAAGATATAGGCAAATATTGGTTTGGTAACAGAGTTGTACAGTAGATGGGTGGAATGGACTACCAAGTGCTATAGTGGGATTAAAAACGATAGGGAGCTTTAAGATAAAATTGGATAAGCATATGGACGAGAAGGGTTGGGTGTGAAGGGGGATCAGCAGGGTTGGGCCAATCAGCGCTCTGCAGACCCCCGTAATCCTGCGTTAATCTCTAACCGTTTTGGTAAGATGATCCTCAGGGTATTAGAGTGTGGAGCCTATAATTGGGCTTTGTAATTGGGGTTGTGTGGGACAGGGATCTGCCTTGCTTGGGCCAATCGGCTTTCTGCAGACTCCCATTTTCTTATGTTCTTATGTTCTTATGATAAAGTAAGTCAGACTTAGCACACTGCAACACCAGCCTTTACCCATACATACTACCCCACTTTAGTATACATTGAGGTCCGCTTCGTGCTGTGTCCAGTCAACCAAACCCAACAATCTTTCAGCTTCAGCGACATATATACATATCTGCAGAAGTTGTACACATGGCTTTTAGCTAGCTTGGTTCAAGAATACTAGGATTTCTTCCAGTTATATGTATTATGAGTCATGCACAAACATTATAATCACATTCGTCTATAGCAATAATATGTATCTGATAATTATTGCTTATATTACTAGTGAGTCTGCCCATACACCTTTTGAACAAGCTGTCTTGGGGTGTAGGGGATGGCTGTTGTGTGAACATAAAGTTTGGGAGGGTAATAGGTAAGAAATAACCCAACCATTATAGTTGACGTATGTTAACACACCAACAACAACTCGGTCCTCTTTATAATCCAACCACACAACTTACACCAACACCACCAACTGGTATACTTTCCAACATCCACCATACCAGCCTCCCTATCTTAGTTCTCTCTTTTCGTCAGAGCATTTTTTATCCTGGACTGATCCTGGGAAGAGGAAAACATTATAATGGTAAATTACTGAACACATAACAATATACCAACACATCAATCATCCTGTTACTGTACTGACAGATGTACAAACATATTACTCCTCTTTCTGTGTTTCATATCGTGTTGTATCCAGCTTTATCAAAAATACTTTTTGTTATATTTACCACATATGGTGGAATGGGTATGCAGTTGTATTAGCCAACATATTGTGAAATGGTTCATAAGACATGGAGAGGTTAGGTATAGTATTACTATTCTAACACTACAATACCAGTTAGCTATGCAAAAACTTGATAGCACAAACTAGATTTCTAGATGGAACTATTAAAGTAACGCACTACTTGTATACTTGCAATGAGTATGTAAAGCAAGTCCAAACACACACATACACATATACACACACACACACACACACACACACACACCTCCCCGTGGCGTAACTGATAGCTCGTCTGGCTCACAACCAGAAGGTCCCAAGTTCGAGACCCGGGCGGGGAAGAGACATTTGGGCAAGTCTCCTAACGGTGTAGCCTCTGTTCACCTAGCAGTATAAATAGGAACCTGGTATAAGTGGACGAAGTTGTGACGTCCCATCTGGGGTTGGTGATCGGTTACAAGGCGAGATGGGTATCGTACTGGTCAACCTAGCTACTGGTCAACCTAAGCCTTCGGGTGAGACTGGTACCGTAATGAGAATGGTACCGTACAGATTAACCCTAAGCCTTCGTTTCCAAATGTCGCCAATTGGCTAAAATACAGACTACACACACATCCACAGCCATTTCAACGATACATAAACACTTTACATGCATTTCACGCAATACAGTCCCAGTTAAGGAGGCGCGATAATAATGAGCTTAGCTCGCATTGCGTGGATTCTCCTTGACGAACAAGTAAGTGAATACACACACACACATACGTACACAGCATAACAGGTTCATAGTAATAAATAATACAGTTATGTTGTGTATATACTGTATGCCTCAGGTCCCCCCCTTCACTCGTCAATAATACAGTTATGTTGTGTATATACTGTATGCCTCAGGTCCCCCCCTTCACTCGTCAATAATACAGTTATGTTGTGTATATACTGTATGCCTCAGGTCCCCCTTCACTGGTCAATAATACAGTTATGTTGTGTATATACTGTTTGCCACAGGTCCCCCTTCACTCGTCAATAATACAGTTATGTTGTGTATATACTGTATGCCTCAGGTCCCCCTTCACTGGTCAATAATACAGTTATGTTGTGTATATACTGTATGCCTCAGGTCCCCCCCTTCACTCGTCAATAATACAGTTATGTTGTGTATATACTGTATGCCTCAGGTCCCCCCCTTCACTTGTCAATAATACAGTTATGTTGTGTATATACTGTATGCCTCAGGTCCCCCCCTTCACTCGTCAATAATACAGTTATGTTGTGTATATACTGTATGCCTCAGGTCCCCCTTCACTGGTCAATAATACAGTTATGTTGTGTATATACTGTATGCCACAGGTCCCCCTTCACTCGTCAATAATACAGTTATGTTGTGTATATACTGTATGCCTCAGGTCCCCCTTCACTGGTCAATAATACAGTTATGTTGTGTATATACTGTATGCCTCAGGTCCCCCCCTTCACTCGTCAATAATACAGTTATGTTGTGTATATACTGTATGCCTCAGGTCCCCCCCTTCACTGGTCAATAATACAGTTATGTTGTGTATATACTGTATGCCTCAGGTCCCCCCCTTCACTCGTCAATAATACAGTTATGTTGTGTATATACTGTATGCCTCAGGTCCCCCCCTTCACTCGTCAATAATACAGTTATGTTGTGTATATACTGTATGCCTCAGGTCCCCCCCTTCACTGGTCAATAATACAGTTATGTTGTGTATATACTGTATGCCTCAGGTCCCCCCCTTCACTCGTCAATAATACAGTTATGTTGTGTATATACTGTATGCCTCAGGTCCCCCCCTTCACTCGTCAATAATACAGTTATGTTGTGTATATACTGTATGCCTCAGGTCCCCCCCTTCACTCGTCAATAATACAGTTATGTTGTGTATATACTGTATGCCTCAGGTCCCCCTTCACTCGTCAATAATACAGTTATGTTGTGTATATACTGTATGCCTCAGGTCCCCCCCTTCACTCTTCAATAATACAGTTATGTTGTGTATATACTGTATGCCTCAGGTCCCCCTTCACTGGTCAATATAAAGGCAGCTTCCAACCAATGTGTCAATGTGTACTGGAACTCTTTACAATTTACGGGAATTTAATTAAAACTGTGAATTCTATCAATATGTTTGTTTGATGTTTTAACATTTATCATTTTGCAGAGTCACTCACTGTTCTCTAGACAGAGTTTACAGTTTGGACATTACTGTTTTATTCTACCAGTTGTGTTTTTCATGATATGCGATGACGTCAGTTGGAAAACATATCGGTCCAATATTATAATGTATTCGTTAATAACTACTATCATGTGGTTGTATTATGTTGACTGCGTTATAGTAGTGAAGTTTGGTAAAGATTTACAGTATATTTGTTTGGAACAGTGATTGAAGTAAAGGCATAACGATTATGGCAACTATATTATTTTCCGTTAAAAAATATTTTCTTATTACGTGCCACTCCGTTTTTCCCGACCAACATAATAAAAACAGATGACCGTAGAATGTCCTACACAACAGAAACCATGTATTCACCCAAGGTGTGCCATACAAACAGAGCCACACAATATCAAGGTACAGTAATAGGAAGTATTATTACACGAACACCACATAATAAGGATAATATATAACATAAACTGAAACGAATATCTGGTTAGCTACACATTGCAGCAAATAAACCACAATCACACAGTTTCACCGTCACGCAAACATGTTCATTAACTACACTACAATACATCACTACCTCACTACAGTACCACATATTCAATAACTATCTCTAACAAGACATACAGACATAATACACCAGTTATTTCATCACTTCATAATGTACGTGCTATTGTAATCAACAGATTTATGCACAGGAGAAGGGAAATATATATTCGGGTTATTATACAATTAACGCAAATCCAAAAATCATGTTGATTAAAAATGAACCAACTAGTGGTCCCACTGTACAGTATTGGATCACAAAATATAATATGTTTAGAAATGGTTACTTTAAACAAACTCCTCCCTTTATCCACGACAGTGATTCAGGTGGATAAACCAGTGGACTCACGCCTTACATCCAGCACCCAACTATTATCTTCAGATGGCCTTACATTATGTTGGCCGAGGGTTGGGGGAGTGGAGGGACCAGGAAGGGGGGATTATTTATGGGGTTGGGATAATAGTGATAATGTAGTGTAGAGAGGAGGATGGGGGATCCCGGTGTTTAATGGTCTTAAGCTTGATGTGTGGGACGCTATTGTAGATAATATAATGAGATTTACACTTGTTTAGTTTAGAGAGAGAGAGAGAGAGAGAGAGAGAGAGAGAGAGAGAGAGAGATCGTCAATATGACACACTTATTTGACATAGAGTAAATTACATTGTTGGTAAGCTTTTAGTGCAACTTCGTCGTGTACAACCATTCTAGATAGTAATGTGTTTTACGCTATCTGTTCACGTCATTTTATATCCGTTCTTATCGATTCTATATTTATTCGAATTTAATTGTCTGAATAATTGATATACTTTGATACTCTCTGTATATCGATTTAGAATCTGAATTCCTAATTGTGTGAATTGATTTCATATAAATACAAAGTTATTATTCATATCTCGTGTGAAAGAAAATTCGCAATAACCCATATATCGTTAAACTCTGATTTAACTTATCTTGCCTCCCATCATAAAGTCAATCGCCTCGCTTTAATTGCCAAGTTAATATTGCACTTAGATACATAATTATTTTCCACCTCAGCAGTCGACCTGACCTATAGGTTAAGGCTACGTTGGGACATCAGCCACTCAGCGAAGGGGAGCACACAACTCTCTCTCCAGCAGTCCTGCACATCACCCACACCTTCTTCATGAATGTTGCGCCCTTAGAAGCGCCCTCATGATGGCAGAATCCATTGGCAGAAAGAGAGACAGGGGAAGCCCTGATCTCTCCCCCCCAAGGCAGAGATTGAGGTCTACTGGCGAATTTTGCAGCGAAAATCTGCAAACTCGGACTGCTTCACAAACTCCTGAAGAAGCACCATGGGAAGAAGTGATGTCAAAGAAGAAGAAGAGGGCCTTCAAAGCAAAGATTGTGTCCTCTGACTCCTTTAAGACAACATACCATGCTGTTAACCACCTTGAAGAAAAGCACCCAACCCTGAAGATTGTCATGAGGCCTAATCTGAAAGGGGAAATGGTACTAACCGCAGAAGATGCCGAGTCTGAAGAAATCCTGAAGAAGGAGGCAGAGGATTTCACCCCTCTGCAGATCCTTGATCCAGCCCTGAAGATGACAAGGGGGGTGCTCATGCATTACCCTCTTGAGTTCGACCTCGCTCCAATCCTCAAGAATCCTGCAGTTGAAAAGGCTGAACGCTGCAAGGTGAGGGGAGGAGCTGAGACAAGGCAGGTGCTCATCAACATCCGTGGAGAACTACCTGCCAGACTCAAGACCAGAAGGGGCAGCTTCAAGCTGCGCCCTTATGCTGCTGAACCCATCCGTTGCTTCAAGTGCCAGCATTTCGGACACCTGCAGTATGCCTGTAAAGGGGTACTCAGGTGTGGCGTGTGCAGCAACCGCCATGACACCAGAGACTGCATTGTCAAACTAAAGGCAAAGGAGGAGACCACAGCTAAGTGCCCCAACTGCAGCCAGGGGCACCACGTATGGAATCCAAGATGTCCAGCAAGGAAGAAGAGGCTCCCGACTGCAGGAAGGAAGACGACGGAGCCCCCAAAGACAACACCACAGCCACCAAAGGAAAGAATGAGGAAGCAGAAAAGCGACGAAAGGAGACCACCACCTCCCGAACCTGAAGCTGAGGATGACTTCACCTTTTCCCAACCACAGCTTGCTAAATTCCTCATTAACTTTACCAAAAGACTGTGTATGATGCTCGACGTTGAGGACAACAACCTACCATCACCTGAAGAAGTCGAGGCCCTCACCAGTGAGGTCCTAACAGAAGCCCCAAAAACCAGCCGACCCCAGAACAAAGAAAAGATCTATCAAAAGGAGACCCCCAGGAATAGACTGCAACTCGAGAAAACCCTGAATAGGACCACCGCAGCTGCAGCCACAAAGAAAACACCAGCCCCGAAACCAGTACCAGCTGCTGAGACAGAAGAATCCCGTAAAAGGGAAGCTGAACGCAAGAATAAATGGGAAGAAAGTCAGAAGAAGAGAGCAGAGATCATTAAGAAAGCCGAGGAGGAGAAGAAGAAACAGGAGGCGGAAGAAATACGAATGCTTAAAGAATTCGTCAGAGAAAATGCGAACATCTATTACGACAGCAACGAGGAAGAAATTGATGCAGACAATTTTGATGACATGCTATCATGAAGCGGTCTTAGGACCACACAGGTGGGCTCCCAAAATGGCATAGCTCCATGTAACCTCCTTGAGGTTACAAATCTACAACAACAACAACAACAAAGTTGGGACATCTACCTGTGCGCGGCTAAACCATTTTGTTGACTCCCCCCCCCACCCCCTCCCCTCAACCTTACCCGCGCGGCTGAATGATATTCTCTCAGCTGTTCGTATACGTGTCAAATTACTTCACGCTAGACACTCGACTCTCATAGATATTATCATTAATGAACTTAGGTCTATGTACTGTATATCTCTGTCTGTACCTTTCTGTATATTTACCAGTTACCTATACAAATAACTAAGTGAATATTATTCTATTTGAGAGTAAGTTAGATAACCTCTCTTATGTACTACCAGTATCATACTACCTATTCTATATAATAGTGGAGTATCGAACCCATATATAACCCTCATGCAATTGAATAAAGAAAAGTGTAATTTACCCTGTGTATTTATTGTGTTTTGGTTGCCTGATTGAGTATATAATTGTCATATTCACTACGCTTGATGTGTCCCTGTTGAGCAATATTCCAAATCTAAATATCCAAAACCTGGATTGACATTAGATAATACTGAAGCCAGTTGGATTACAACCCGGCATAACACAATGTAAAGTCTGTAAACACACACACACACACACACACACATATACTGTATATATATATATATAGAAGTACACTGGTCCAATGCTTAACTGAAATTTGAACTTGTAACTTTAGTTTAATACAATTATAAATAAATTAACCGACAGAAAGCTTTTATGTAAATGACTTCAGTGTCCTTTAGACTCATTGTTGCCAGAACACTGAGGCACTACTCGGCTTTACTCTCTCTCATAAATTAAGGTCAAGTCTTGTACGGATTGTGTGTGGCTGTCAAGGGTGGTGCTGCATTTGTTAACCCACTGTAGGTTTATTATACAAGCATAATTAACGGAACACTCAGAAGTACAGGATATATAAATGACACGCACACACACACACACACATTACACACACACACACACACACACACACACACACATTACACATTACACACAATTACAAAGGTATTTACTCTTGCCCTTCGGTGTATTCAATTCATATTGCATTACCTTAATCAACCTGCTATTTTAAACTACCAATGTTTGTGTTGCTGATATTTACTTCCCAAACATAATGTATAGTTATTATTATGGAGGGGTGGGGGGCACAATCACAGTAAGATACTTTACATATTAATCTTGAATGTATAAAATGGGATAACTTCCTTGTAATAACCTTGAGTTATCAGTGACTTAGGACAAGCTTAACTGTAGTTGAGGTCAACTGATGATACCATCTGATAAAAGAGAAGATAGATGAAATGTGTATTACTATATTAATAATTTTATCGTTACCAATCACTCAAGGAATGTGTAACGCAGCCTAAGTTTGATGTAGGGTACAACCTCATTACCCACCCAACTTATTTCACTAAAACTTCTTCTCTGGCCACAAACTTCACACCCTCTATTCATTCCGTGAACGCTTCTAGCTTGTGGGCTTTATTGGTAAGTCACTCACGTTTTACTCCTAAAGGCCCCTCTGCCTCCATCCCCAACATTGTGTTGTAGGTTTGCTGCCCATAGACCTAACCAAACTTTCTCCAACATACTTGGCATTCAGGCCCCGAGGTCTGAAGAATATTGTAATCAACTTTGAATAATAGGACATAGGCTTGTTATGGGTTCATTGTGTAGTTGTTCACGGTCCTACATAATGTTCGTATGGAATTGTTATTTATATATTTTGTTTTGTTTTATATTTTTGTTTTCAGATTACTAATGTAAATAGTAAATCTGATTTGCTATATAAATTATCGAACACACAGATAGGTTTGCGGACATTACTATTAATTTTGCAGACGCAAATGGTGAACATATATATATATATATATATATATATATATATATATATATATATATATATATATATATACTGTTTGTATAAATTCAAGCACATGGGTGGTCGACTCGAGAGAGAGCCCGTACAAAGACACACATTTAATGTTCCAATTCTTAGGGTCCGGGATCACTTTCGCTTTACCTCGCCCCCTACTGTCTCGTCTAGTAGGTGAATTTACAAGGGGAGGAGGATTCCTAGCCCCCTGCCGCCAAAAGGAAATGTAGGACAGTAAAAGAGACAACCCAAAACGGCTAAGGTTAATAATAATAATAATGGTTACAATAGTTCTTGAACTCAAACACCACATAACTCTATATACTGTATAGTCACAATTGTTTGTAGCAAAATTATATCATGTTGTTTGGGTAATTTTCAAGACATTGCAAGAGGTTGCAAAGGACATGTGTTCATCAAGGGTAAATTAATTTGTTTGTATTATCATTCAGAAACTACCTTCATCAATTAATTTAAACCGCCTCGTAGGTTTGTTTTTTGTTCTATGTGATTGAGGGAGGCAAAAGGCAGAACTGCCTATAGCGAGTGCCTCCCCCATACTTGAAAGAGTGACAGGGCCAAAATCAAGGGACGTTCGAGCCAAAATTGGGTATTGACCATATAATGAATTATCGATGAACATAATATGTACTCGCAATATATACATATTCTTGACGGTAGGATGACGTGGTTGTGTAAGTCATGTCAGTAAATCAGGACCAACACAGACCCTCGGGACATTAACACACACAACATTATAACTGTTTAAAAGTTGCTGGGATTTAAGGTGATTTACTTGCATATATTATGGCGTTAAAAATGGGGGGAAACTGTTACCTTGGGGAAGAAATTAATCTGTGTTATGAAGGAACTATTATGTCCTGGTCTGGCAAGAAAGTTTCCTAATCTCACTGGCATACTTTCTTCTTCCCTCACCTAATAATTTGTATCCCTCCTACTAAGCCATCCATTACATCTGCTTTCCATTATTCGTTCTAACACTTACCTTTATAATCCTATAATCCTGCTTCAACATCTCTCACATTACTTGACATTAACTATTAATTGATTTTATATTTTCAGTGGCCTACCCAGCTTCGACTTAAAGGTTTATTTAATGCAACCACATCCGGACCATTATTGCAGACATACATTCAATACCAGTACGTTGATGTTTATATTTACGTCTTACACATATATATATACAGTATATATATATATAATTATATATATAGTGTTTTAGCAGCAAAATCATTATAATACCATCACCCCCCTAGTGCTAATACCACCCCCATTACCAGAGCCCACCGAACACCACCACCACCACCCTCATCACAGTCATCACCACGAACCATATCATTACACAATCAACTATGGCTCTCCACCACCACCACCACTACCACTACCATCACCACGAACCATATCATAAGAACATAAGAACATAAGAACATAAGAAAATGGGAGTCTGCAGAAAGCCGATTGGCCTAAGCAAGGCAGATCCCTGTCCCACACAACCCCAATTACAAAGCCCAATTATAGGCTCAACACTCTAATACCCTGAGGATCATCTTACCAAAACGGTTAGAGATTAACTCAGGATTACGGGGGTCTGCAGAGCGCTGATTGGCCCAACCCTGCTGATCCCCCTTCACACCCAACCCTTCTCGTCCATATGCTTATCCAATTTTATCTTAAAGCTCCCTATCGTTTTTAATCCCACTATAGCACTTGGTAGTCCATTCCACCCATCTACAACTCTGTTACCAAACCAATATTTGCCTATATCTTTTCTGAAACGAAATTTATCTAATTTGAAACCATTGGTACGAGTTCTTTCGCTATCACTGAGCTTTAGTACATTTGTCATGTCCCCTTTGTTAATCCCACTAACCCACTTGAACACCTCTATCATATCCCCTCTAACTCTGCGTCTCTCTAACGAATGTAAGCCTAATTTCTTCAACCTTTCTTTATACGGAAGATTTCTAATATTATGGATCATTTTTGTCATTCTACGTTGTACTCTCTCCAATGATTCTATGTCCATTCTGTAATAAGGACACCAAAATTGAACAGCATAATCCATATGGGGTCTAACTAATGACAAGTAAAGTTTTAAGATAACATCAGCAGTTCTGTTACTCACACTCCTAGAGATGAACCCGAGAATCCTGTTTGCCTTGTTTCGAACGCTTATACACTGTTGTCTAGGCTTCAAATCATTGCTAACAAACACACCTAGATCTTTCTCACAATTCGAGTTTTCTAATTCCACATTAGCTAGTTTATATTTAACATTTGTATGCATCTTCCCTATCTTTAATACCTTGCATTTGTCAATGTTAAACTTCATCTGCCAATTTACTGACCATTCGTGTAAGGTATCTAGATCCCTTTGGAGGCACTCTATATCTCTATCTGAATCAATTGTTCTCCCCATTTTGGTATCGTCTGCAAATTTACTTATCCTACTAGTTATACCTAAATCAAGGTAATTTATGTATATAACAAACAACAGAGGACCTAATACAGATCCCTGGGGACACCACTTTTGACTGCTCCCCATTCTGACTTCGTACCATTTATGCTGACTCTCTGCTTCCTACCAATTAGCCATGACCTAATCCATCCCAACAACGCCCCACCTATTCCATGCGCCTCAACCTTTCTCATCAATCTCTCATGGGGGACTCTGTCGAAAGCTTTACTGAAATCTAAATATATTATATCATATGACTTGTCATTATCTACTGCTTCATATACCTCTGAGAAAAAACTAAGCAAATTAGTAAGTCAAGAACGTCCCTGAGTGAATCCATGCTGAGAAGAATTGATTAAATTAAATGTATCTAAGTGATTTCTAATTTTACTAGCAATAATTGACTCTAGTAGCTTTCCTATGATTGATGTAAGACTAATGGGACGGTAATTGGATGCTATTGATTTGTCACCTTTTTTGAAGATCGGAACTACGTTTGCAAGCTTCCAAGCTTCTGGAACTATACCTGTCTCCAATGACTTGTTAAATAAAAATGTTAATGGGGAACTTAACTCATCCCTACATTCTTTTAATACTCTAGCATATACCTCATCAGGACCAGGCGATTTATGAGGTTTCAGTCTGTCAATTTCCTTAAGCACATCATTTCTACTTATAGTAACCGTACTTAACCTATTTTCTTTACTATCGCTATATACCTTACGGACTTCTGGAAACTGTGCCAAATTTTCATTAGTGAAAACGGAAAGAAATTGACTATTTAATGTACTGCACATTTCTAAATCATTTTCTGTCATTTCTCCTATCGAAGTTTTAAGGGGACCAATTACATCTCTAACCTTGGATTTATATAGTTGGTAAAAAGCTTTAGGATTTTTTTTGAGTCATTGGCAACCTTAATTTCATAATTTCTTTTTTCTTTTCTAATATCCTTTTTTACCTGTCTTGATAGATTCTGATAGTAAGCAAGTAGGTGAATTTCGCCTTTTCTAATTTTTCTATATATTCCTCTCTTTTGTCCTAGAAGATATAATAGTCTATTATTCATCCATTTGGGTTGGTTCTGTGTTGATCTAAATTTTCTTTTGGGGATGTATTTATTTTGTGCATTGAATACTGACTTGATAAAAATATCGTATGTATCTACCAAAGTTGACGTCTCTTCCTGACTTAAGATGACAGGTGCCTGAGACGGGGGACACTCATTTGGACACCAGGATCGACTTAATTTTTTGACCATAGGGTCAGCTAATAGGGCTCTTCTTAACCCCCATAATTGGCTTTTCTAAAGTCAGGTATTAACACCTTACGAGCGGCCTATGCGGTTTATTTATGTGTACCGCCCAGCGGGGTGTTTTTAGCCAAAATAGGGCTGTTTACGTGATCATTTTCATGCCTAAATAAGACCCAGAACGTAAAACAAGTATCTATCCCTGAAAGGGCATAAACAGAGCTTTCGAATGACACCATAACGATCCTTGTATGATGGATAGTTTCTTGCAATAACCGTGCAACGCGAGTGCAAAAAGCAGGTAATTCGGTACTTTCGGTACATAATTGAGTATGTAGCGAGTGAGAGAGGGAGGAGGGAGCTGAGATTTGTGTCAGTAGGTTCGCCGCGGTGGTCTGGAGCAGTCATACGCTCGCTAGTCTCCTGCCACCACTTGTCTCTCTCTCTCAGCCACATTACGTGCTGAAATTGCCACTCGAGTTATGTCGAGCGCCGCCACATAGTCCAGCTTTATTTAACTCGACTTAAGTGGTGGGCCGCTTTTTAAGGGTTAATGTGGTATTCTCTCTGGTATTACCTTTCCATTGTATATTGTAGGGGAGGTGTGGTGGAGTGGTCTTGCCACTGGCCTGGTAATCCAAAGGTCCCGGGTTCAAATCCCGATGTATCAATGGGAAGATATTATTGGGATGGAACTTGTGCTGTACCTGGTATCAGTGCATTACCACAAGCCCACCGAAACGTCAATAAAATACCCTCATTGTTCCCTGATTAAATAGCACTGTATGAATATTCCCATATTCAAAATATGCTATAGGGGTGCAATGCCTGGTGAGTTATCTGCTCAACAGGTGGCGTTGTGTGTGTGTAAGTGTGAGAGTCCGAGTGTAGGGGGTGAGACAGTGAAGCACGGGAACGAGGTGGCTTCAGAGATGGGGTCGTTTCGGGCCATGAGTGAGCACCGTGCCTCATGTGAAGGCAAGATGGCAGGTGCTCGTTGTACTCTACGTGCTTCACATGTCTCACTCCCTAGACTGGAACAAGACCTCACGGGCTTCACTGTTCATTGTAAAGCGGTGAATGTTAAGGCTCTCAGCCTATGCCCGAGAGGAAGTGAAGTTGGAATATAGAAAAAAAAAAAAAAAAAAAAAAAAAAAAAATTAAAATACACAGAATTGTGGTCACTATTTCCTAGGTGGTCCCCTATCTCTACATTATTTACCATATGTTCATTGTTACTGAAAACTAAATCGAGAATATTATTACCTCTAGTCGGCGTATCTATGAATTGAAATAAAAACTATCTTGTACTACCTCTTAAACTCCTCAGAATCAGAGTCTCCTATTTGATGCTGCCAATCTATATTCGGAAAATTAAAATCCCCCATAATGCACACATTGCTAAACCTTGATGCCATTTTAATTTCCTCCCATAATGACGTTCCGTCATTTCTACTCATATTTGGCGGTCTATACATAACTCCAATAACTATGGTCTCACTACCTTCGTTAACCTCTACCCAAACACTTTCATTATCGTTATTTAGTCTAATACCTGATTTAATACAGCCTTTTAATGTACTCCTGACAAACACTGCTATACCGCCACCCCTCTTACTTGTTCGGTCATATTTAAACAAACTATATCCTGGTATATCAAATTCTGCTAAAAAATGCCTGGTTTCTGTATTAATCCACGTTTCAGTTAGCGCTATTATGTCTATATTTTCTTTGCTAACAAGGGCTCTAAGTTCGTTCATTTTGTTACATAGACTCCTACAGTTTGTGTAATATACTCTCAATTTACTTCTTTTCTTTATACCTAATTTACCTTTATTTCTAACGACATTTCCATCTTCCGTTGCACCATCACTACTATCATTTGCAATATAATCATCATTTTTAGCATGAGACTGAATATCCTTATCTCTTTGGCCTGACGCTAAAATTGTTCCATTTAACCTCTCATTTACACTCTCGATAGTTCTGTTCAAAACCCCTATCTAAAGAGCTAGCTAATGTAGAAACCCCTAACCGTGAAATATGAACCCCATCCCTTGCGTACATCCCATCTCTCCCATAGAAACTATCCCAGTTATCAATGAATGGTATTGCTTTTTCTTTGCAATATTTCTCCAAACGGCAATTGACACCAATCGCCCTGGATGTCCATTCCTTGGGAACTCTCTTCTGGGTAGGATACAATGTACTACAGGGATCCCTCCCTTCATCCTAACTTTATCTAACACATCCCGATACTTACACAATCATTACACAATCAACTATGGCTCTCCACCACCACCACCACTACCATCACCATCACCACGAACCATATCATTACACAATCAACTATGGATCTCCACCACCACTACCACTACCATCACCACGAGCCATATCATTACACAATCAACTATGGCTCTCCACCACCAGCACCACTACCACTACCATCACCACGAACCATATCATTACACAATTAACTATGGCTCTCCACCACCACCACCACTACCACTACCATCACCACGAACCATATCATTACACAATTAACTATGGCTCTCCACCACCACCACCACCACTACCACTACCATCACCACGAACCATATCATTACACAATCAACTATGGCTCTCCACCACCAGCACCACTACCACTACCATCACCACGAACCATATCATTACACAATTAACTATGGCTCTCCACCACCACCACCACTACCACTACCATCACCACGAACCATATCATTACACAATTAACTATGGCTCTCCACCACCACCACCACTACCACTACCATCACCACGAACCATATCATTACACAATTAACTATGGCTCTCCACCACCACCACCACCACCACTACCACTACCATCACCACGAACCATATCATTACACAATCAACTATGGCTCTCCACCACCACCACCACTACCACTACCATCACCACGAACCATATCATTACACAATTAACTATGGCTCTCCACCACCACCACCACTACCACTACCATCACCACGAACCATATCATTACACAATTAACTATGGCTCTCCACCACCACCACCACTACCACTACCATCACCACGAACCATATAATTACACAATTAACTATGGCTCTCCACCACCACCACCACCACTACCATCACCACGAACCATATCATTACACAATTAACTATGGCTCTCCACCACCACCACCACCACTACCATCACCATCACCACGAACCATATCATTACACAATTAACTATGGCTCTCCACCACCACCACCACTACAATCACCATCACCACGAACCATATCATTACACAATTAACTATGGCTCTCCACCACCACCACCACTACCATCACCACGAACCATATCATTACACAATTAACTATGGCTCTCCACCACCACCACCACTACCACTACCATCACCACGAACCATATCATTACACAATTAACTATGGCTCTCCACCACCACCACCACCACTACCATCACCATCACCACGAACCATATCATTACACAATTAACTATGGCTCTCCACCACCACCACTACCATCACCACGAACCATATCATTACACAATTAACTATGGCTCTCCACCACCACCACCACTACCATCACCATCACCACGAACCATATCATTACACAATTAACTATGGCTCTCCACCACCACCACCACCACTACCATCACTACGAACCATATAATTACACAATTAACTATGGCGCTCCACCACCACCACCACTACCACTACCATCACCACGAACCATATAATTACACAATCAACTATGGCTCTCCACCACCACCACTACCACTGCCATCACTACTAATTATATCATTACACAATCAACTCATTAATTAACATGCACTCACTGCTTCTCTGTAATCTCTCTCTTCGCCACAATGTTGCATCTCCCTCACTATTCTATCGCTATTACAATATTCAGTGTTTCCCAGAGGTCTCTCATTGTATACCACTTTCTCTACTGGGTACGTAGCACCCGTCTTGCAACACAACCCCACCCTTATTCTGTGCAACTATTCAACCCCAGAGTGAAATGATGCTCCCAAGCTTTCTTCTATTCAACAGCTGAGCTCTGCAACTCTCTCCCTGAATTCATCTTTCCCTCATCCTATGACTTAATTTCCTTCAAACTCTGTGTGTCCAGACATTTTGGCTCGAACATTCCTTGAGTTTGGCTCTGTCAATCTTTCAACTCTGGTGTAGGCACTCGTCACAGGGAGTTTTGACTTTTGGCTCCCTCATCTAATAGAAAAACTAAATATTATAAAACCAAACCTGCCTTTCAACGGAATCTCACCCCTATTCTGTCCAGCTCTCCTGCGTAAGAATTAACAAACTGTCTAGGTTTTTCTTCTATGTAACAAATTAACTCTGGAACTCTCTCCTTCAATCAATCTGTCTTCCAGTCTATGCCTTTGACTGCTTTAAGCTTCGTGTGCCAAGGCATTTTGACCCCAACGTACTTTGCATTTAACTCTTTGTCACTCTTTTTGGTCTGAGTGAGACAATCGTTATAGCCGTTTGTCCCCTTCATACTCGTAGACAAAAAAACAAAACAAAAAAACAAACAGCAAACACACATTTAGTTGACCTTCTCAGCATTTATTGTAAGGTGGTTACATTCAGACAAAATAATATAATTGTTGTGATCTGGTTACCATAGTAAAGAGTGTTGTCATCACCATCAGCCCCCCCCCCCCACTCCCACCGTCCATCAGATATTTTGTACTATGGACACCTTTTATCTTGTTATGTGTCCCTGGACATTGATGAAACACCCAGGAACTGTTTTCTCATGCCCAGCGTTATCTACACTACATGGGAATAGTAATGTACAAGTATAACACTTCCTTCTAGCTTGGTCGTGTGTTATCTTGCCTGATAACGGACAACTACTGAGGAACGTATGTGTGTGTGTGTGTGTGTGTGAGAGAGAGAGAGAGAGAGCGAGAGAGATCTATCTATCTATTGCCTGACGCCGTGATCCCCGAAGGGGTGGCCACGAACGAACCGCCCCATGCACCTCTGTCCCCAGTCAGTCGACGCCCCTCTCCCCAACCAGCACCGCCTTCGTTCATGTACTTCCTCACTCCATCCTTCCGCCTCTCATTCCGTCAACCTCTCCCTCTCTGTCCCTCCACCTCGCTCTCGTACACCCTCTTAGTCATTCTCTCGCTTTCTATACGTTCCATATGGCCGAACCATCTCAAGTTGTTCCTCTTCACACTTTCCAGCACATCTACCTCCACACCACACCTCCTTCTTACTTCCCCATTAGTCTGTCTATCCGTCAATGTAACTTCGCACGCACTCCTTAAGTAATTAATTTCCACTGCTCTCACTCTTGGTCTGAGTCTCTCAACCAACGTCCATGCTTCGCTTCCGTAAGTCAGTGTCGGGATTACCACACTGTCATGCAAGGACTTCTTCACTTCCATACTGACCACCCTATTTCTTGTTACTGCTTTTAGCGTTCCTACAACCCTCTTCCCCTGTTGTACCCTCTCCCGCACTTCTTCATCCATAGTCCCATCTTTACTCAACACACTGCCCAGATACTTAAAAGAGTTGACGATCTCCATAGCCTGACCGTTCAGCTTCACCTCACACTCTGTGACTTCACCCCTTTCGAAGACCATAACCTTGCTCTTCCCCGCATTTACCTTCAAATTCCGTTTTCACACACTGTTCCAAACTCATTTACCAGACCCTGCAACTCCCATTCATTATCACTCATCAGAACTGTATTATCCGCAAACAGCAATATAGGTAGCTTCCACTTAATTCCCTCCCTTTTCACCGATACACCAACATCCACTGCTCTTGATAGTATTTCTTTCATGACTCCATCCATACATACAGTAAACAACCACGGGGACATCACACACCCCTGTTTCAAACCAACATTCAGGTCAAAGAACTCGCTCTGCTCACTCTCCACACATACTGCCGCCTTTGCACCCTCATAGATGCTCTTCACTGCTTTCAGCAACTTGACCTCTACTCCGTATATTCTAAGTACTTTCCACAAACCTTCTCTATCCACTCTGTCATAGGCCTTCTCCAAGTCCATAAAGGCAACATACACCTTTTGTTTCTTCTCCAGATATTTCTCCACAACACAATTCAGGGTCAAAATCTGATCTACACATCCTCTTCCCTTCCTAAAACCTCCCTGCTCGTCGCCTATCCATTTCTCCGTTCTCACTTTCACTCTCTCAATCACTACCCTACTGTATACCTTCCCTACTACGCTTAGAAGACATATTCCTCGGTGGTTACCACACACTCCTCTTTCCCCTTTGCCCTTATATAGGGGGACTATTATGCCAGTCTTCCAGTCATCGGGTGCACTCCCCTTCTCCCATGCTAGTTTGCACATTTGCCATACCCATTCTATCACTATCTCACCACCATACCTCAACATTTCCCCACACACTCCATCTGTTCCTGGTTCTTTCCCCAACTTCACTCTTTTCATAGCTTCCCACACTTCTGACCTCCTGATCCCCCACCTCCTCCTCCACTACTTCTCTTCTTCTCCCTCCCATACCATATCCAGCTATGTTTGCTGGCTCTTCATTCCTTACATTTAGCAACTCACTGAAGTACTCCCTCCATCTTTCGACTCTCTCTTGCTTCTCGGCTAGCATTCTCCCATTCTTATCTTTCACACCCTTACTGTTTCCCTTGCTACCTTCCCTAACTTTCTTGACTTCTTTCCAGAACAGTTTCTTACTCTCCCTCCATTTTACACTCAGATTCCTTCCAAATATCTCATTTCCTCTTCTCTTACTTTCCTTCACTACTCTCTTCACCACCCTCTTACTCTCCACGTACCTCGCTCGTTTCTGTCTCTCGACATCTATATTCCCTCTACTACCCAACCACTCTCTATATGCTTTCTTCTTTTCTTCCACAGCTATTTTTACCTCTTCTGTCCACCATGCTGTACCTTTCACTCCCCTCCCTCTTCTCCTCACTCCACACACCTCCTCACATGCTGCACAGATCTCATATTTAAACACCTTGCTCATCTCCTCCACTTCCTCCATAACTTCCAGGTCGAACCCACCTAGTCGTCTTTCCACTGCTCTCCTGTACTCCTCCCTGACTTCCTCCTCCTGCAACCTCTCCACCCTCCTCACCATTCCACCCTCCTCTCGCCTCCCTGCAGCTCTCCTCACCCACTTCTTTTGTATCCTAACCTTAGCTACCACTACATAATGATCTGACAGACCCCCTACAATACCCCTATACACCCTAGCATCCATCACAGATTTCTGCATTCATTCATCCACACATACATAATCAATCAATGACTTTCGTTCCACCACTGTCTTATCCTTCATCGTCAAAATCCGTTTCCACGTGTACCTGTGGATCATTCTGTGTCGGAAGAAGGTGTTGGCTATCCACAGCCTCCTCCCCACACATATGTCTACAAGTGCACTACCATTCCCATTCACCTCTGATGGTACCCCCCACCCTCCCACAACTCCCTCAACTTTCCTATCACCCACCTTACCATTCATATCCCCAATCAGAAATATTCTTTCGTTCTTGTCAAACTTCTCCAGGCACGCCTCCACATTCATCCAGAACTCCTCTTTCTTTCTTTCAAGTATATCCTCTTTCGGGGCATACACGCATACAATCACCCACGTTTGTATTCCTACTTTCATTCTCACCCACACAATCCTTGAACCCACAGACACATACTCTCTTACACATTCCTTCCATTTGCTACTTACAAACAAACATGCACCTTCTCTCGCTGTTCCTTCACTCACTCCAGCACACACACCCATTCCACACTCCCACTCTCTCACATCTGAACCTTTCTATTTGGTCTCTGTCATTGTATGGCAATAATTGAAAACAACTATTAAAAGTGGGCGGATCCCCAACCCCGAAAGGAGTTGAAATAGGGGAGCAATCCCCCCGCCAAAGGCGGCTTTCTAGGGCCTTTCCTAGCTGATGCTAAGAGGATTGGGTTCTAGTCATGTGGTGATGGGCATGTCTATCAGAGTGAGAACTGAGCGACCTCTGCCAAACCCATAGCTTAGTCTGACTGTTCCTTTTACTTATATATTTTCAAGATCTCAAGTCTCTTCCGTAGATTGACCTCCCAATCTACCAAGATTGGAAGCCAAAGCGTCACATTTTTTTCCTTTGCCCCTCTACTTTCACTTCATAATTGCTGAGGGGCACAGGGCCCTGGGTGGGGCTTTGGTTTCCCGGGCGTTTCCGCACCCTCCTCAGCTCCCCGCCATTGAGTGGCTTCGGTCACCCAGGCTTTATTGTGGTCGGCAGGGAGGGTTCTGTGGGGGGCGCTCGGTTATGGCCTTGGCCTTGCTCGGGGCCTTGGGGCTGTTCGGCCAGGCAGCTTGGGGAAAAACAACAACAACAACTATTAAAAGCGAATTATGGAGTACATGTTGATACTGAACAATTGGATTTCTTGACTTCCAGAATATAATTATGTTGTACAGAATCATGAACCAAGACGTGGTATATGCCTCCATTATGGAATTTAGGTAGACAATAGTTGTTCACCTTGTTTTTAAAACCCTCTGATTAAAATAATGTTAAATTATTTTTACTTACACTTGCATTCATCAATTTCAATGTTTTCTATTCAAGTCAATATTTTTTAAATACCTTAGTATATATTTAGCCTATAGTTTTATCTCACTTTTAGAAAATAATTGTAATGTTTTGTATTTATTTTGATTATATTTTACCCATATATTTTTAAAAATTATATCAAGCTTCTTTTTAATGTGCATTAGGTATAAATCATACACTAATATGTGGTTTACACAAATTCTATGAATGGTAGGCTACTATTATAAATGTATGTATGTAATAGGCATGTAATAGGTTCTGTCTAGGAAAACTGGAAGTACATACATACATACATACATACATACATACACTAGGCATAGGGACTGTTAGTTGAAGACTATATAATGCAAGCCGCTTCTAATTGCTTACTTTATATTTTGAATGTACAGTATTTACTTTTTAAAAGAGATCTACTTGTCTATGCCATTTTTTTATTTCTTGATCAAATATTTTAAATATACTATGGTACTTGCAAATATAACATTGGGTTGCTTTATTGGTAAGTTTATTTATTTGATATGTAATATATATTTGTTCTTTGCAAATGTATGTATTGCGCACTAAAATGTATTGATTGATTGATCTACTACTACTACTACTACTACTACTACTACTACTACTACTACTATTTGATAACACAAAAATCACTAATCCTATTGATGTTATTACAATGAACGGCGATACCTTGGATGAAGTAACCTCTTTTAAATATTTAGGTCACTTCGTAAGCAGTAATTTTGAAGATACCGAGGACATAAAATATACACTTAATAATTTGTATGCAAGTGTTAACAGTGTCAAGAGGGATTTTACTTACGTAGATTTAGATACTCTTATTTTCTTGTTTAATTCATATTGTAAGCCTGATTTCGGATTATCTCTCTATGGAACTATTCTAAAACCAAAAAATCATGTATGTTCAAAACTTTTAATATTGCATATAGTAAAGCCATGAAAAATATGCTGGGTGCACCTGTTTATGCTAGCAGCCATGAATCGGCCAATGCATGTAACCTGTTATTATTGAACCATCAAGTAACACTGATACAATGTCGGTACGCAAAAACACTTGAAAAATCTGCCAACAACATAATAAGAAGCAGTATGCCACTTTTAAAAACAGGTTACTTTTATAGTTATGTACTCAAATTGATGAGGGAAGATTATAATGTGAGCATTGCGTTTGAAGAATTATATATTATTATTTCTAGGATATATTGGATCCAAAACCATGAAGAATGAAGAATCCCAGTGATATTATAATCAGGTAGAAAGGTTTGTAATTGTTTGATATGGGCTAACATATTATGATCTATCCATGCGCAATACCATGGCTATACATGTCAAATTCAAATGTTACAATGTGCGTGTAAGTAAGATACTTGCCCAAGTTCATGTGATAGCATAATGACATTTTGCTGTAACTTGTAAATGCTTACACTTCTGCTGTTTAATAGTAGAACAGTATGAATTTGTGCCAGAGATGGTACACTCGACCGAGAAGCGGTCTTTGCACTGGCGCTCTGAACATTCTGGAGGTGGGTCGAAATCTTGCGGTGGTGGCTCACAGACGTGTGTTTCCCCTGATTCTTTCCGTTCACACTGGATTTTTTTGTGGCTCGCCGGTGTGAGGATTGTTTTTTGGTCGAGTGTGCCAATGAGCTAAAATTTATATTAATGCCCGGCGGATATACAGCGGGTATTATTTCTATTATTTTTTATTATTTTTAAAGTCGATTTGTAAATAATTCTACCACATTTTTATTACTCTATTCTGACTGCTTCCCCTCCATATGTAATATATGTAAATTTATGTATATTATGAAATAAAGACTGATTGATCTATTACTACTACTACTACTACTACTACTACTACTACTACTACTACTACTACTATAAATTATAATAATAGTGTACATAATGATTCTGCTGAGTCGGGATAGTCAGATCTTTGTAGAACTGCGATGCTAGGAGTGAACCTATTCATAGCTTTAAATGTTTTGTTTATAGCTGTACTCAAATAGTTATGTTCATTATCTATGGTCCAGCACTTCAACAGTGAGCTACGTGTTCTCCATGCACCCCAGTCAGAATATCATTTATACAACACAACCTTTGACCACCACCATACTACTGTTGTCTAAACTGAGTGATCTGGATGGGTGATAGATGTGTCGCACCATGGCTGAGCAAGGTAATACTTAAGCTTCTTATATTTATCTGTATAGGATTATACTAGACGAAAAATATATTCGCCTTATTAGGTAATGCCATGTCTCGACAATTAATGTTCTTCGTATAATTCTTGATATCTCTTGGAGAGGTTCCAGTCACAGCAGACAGACATGTAGCGGAACTACCAGTACACCACAATACCCCCACCCCAACATATTTCATCTCGTTAGTATCCTTTATGTCGTTACTCTTTAAACATCGTGACCGTTCTCTTCTGACCTCTCACATTCCTGGTTTCCTCTCTTTTTGTTTATCTAGTGTAACTGTTCTTGTCACTTTCTTTATAATAATCCGGTATCAACCCATTAACTCCAGTGACACACGTTTTTATTACTTTCGTAATAGATGACTTTTATTCCCCATATGTCGGTCTTAAGTGCAATGCAAACATAAGCACCCCTACTCTCGCACTAATAAAGGAAACATTGGGTTAGGTTTATTATAATAATAATGATATACTTCTATGTACTAGAATCTAGATAGCTAAGTGGTTTGATAGTGACTGTCTGGCAGCCGTTGTGGTTGTTGTTTATACCTTAGTTGTCTATGTTTTAGCTGAACTAGAAACATACTTTCACATATTTACTTATTATATTACATTGCCATATCACTACCACAAATACCGTACTATCCTAACACTACAAAGAGTCACCACCACAAACAAAAACACCACAGACAACCATCACCAAAAACAACACCACTACAGACAACTCCTGCATAAACGAAACTACTACAGACAACTCCTACATAAACAACACTATTACAGACATCTCCTGCATAAACAACACTACTACAGACAACTCTTGCATAAACAACACTACTACAAACAAGTCCTGCATAAACAACACCACTACAGACAACTCCTACATAAACAACACTACTACAGACAACTCCTACATAAACAACACTACTACAGACAACTCTTGCATAAACAACACTACTACAGACAACTCCTGCATAAACAACACCACTACAGACAACTCCTACATAAACAACACTACTACAGACAACTCTTACATAAACAACACTACTACAGACATCTCCTACATAAACAACACCGCTACAGACAACTCCTACATAAACAACACTACTACATACAACTCCTACATAAACAAGACTACTACAGACAACTCATACATAACAACACCGCTACAGACAACTCCTACATAAACAACACCACTACAGACAACTCCTACATAAACAACACCGCTACAGACAACTCCTACATAAACAAGACTACTACAGACAACTCCTACATAAACAACACCGCTACAGACAACTCCTACATAAACAACACTACTACAGACAACACCTACATAAACAACACCGCTACAGACAACTCCTACATAAACAACACCACTACAGACAACTCCTACATAAACAACACAGCTACAGACAACTCCTACATAAACAACACTACTACAGACAGCTCCTGCATAAACAACACTACTACAGACAACTCCTGCATAAACAACACTACTACAGACAACTCCTACATAAACAACACTACTACAGACAACTCCTGCATAAACAACACTACTACAGACAACTCCTACATAAACAACACCGCTACAGACAACTCCTACATAAACAACACTACTACAGACAACTCCTGCATAAACAACACTACTACAGACAACTACTGCATGAACAACACCGCTACAGAAAACTCCTGCATAAACAACACTACTAAAGACAACTCCTATATAAACAACACTACTACAGACAACTCCTACATAAACAACACTACTACAGACAACTCCTACATAAACAACACTACTATAGACAACTCCTACATAAACAACACTACTACAAACAAATCCTGCATAAACAACACTACTAAAGACAACTCCTACATAAACAACACTACTACAGACAACTCCTACATAAACAACACTACTACAGACAACTTCTACATAAACAATACTACTACAGACAACTCCTGCATAAACAACACTACTACAGACAACTCCTACATAAACAACGCTACTACAGACAACTCCTACATTAACAACACTACTACAGACAACTCCTACATAAACAACACTACTACAGACAACTTCTACATAAACAATACTACTACAGACAACTCCTGCATAAACAACACTACTACAGACAACTCCTACATAAACAACGCTACTACAGACAACTCCTACATTAACAACACTACTATAGACAACTCCTACATAAACAACACCACTACAGACAACTCCTACATATACAACACCACTACAGACAACTCCTACATAAACAACACTACTACAGACAACTCCTACATTAACAACACTACTATAGACAACTCCTACATAAACAACACTACTACAAACAACTCCTGCATAAACAACACTAATACAGACAACTCCTGCATAAACAACACCGCTACAGACAACTCCTGCATAAACAACACTACTACAGACAACTCCTGCATAAACAACACTACTACAGACAACTCCTGCATAAACAACACTACTACAGACAACTCCTACATAAACAACACTACTACAAACAACTCCTACATAAACAACACTACTACAGACAACTCCTGCATAAACAACACCACTACAGACAACTCCTGCATAAACAACACTACTACAGACAACTCCTACATAAACAACACTACTACAGACAACTCCTACATAAACAACACTACTACAAACAACTCCTGCATAAACAACACCACTACAGACAACTCCTGCATAAACAACACTACTACAGACAACTCCTACATAAACAACACTACTACAGACAACTCTACATAAACAACACTACTATAGACAACTCCTGCATAAACAACACCGCTACAGACAACTCCTACATAAACAACACTACTACAGACAACTCCTACATAAACAACACTACTACAGACAACTCCTACATAAACAACACTACTACAGACAACTCTACATAAACAACACTACTATAGACAACTCCTGCATAAACAACACTACTACATTGATTTGCTTTACTATGTAATACTATTCATTAGGCCCATTACATAAATTAGGGAAATATGTGTCGTCAGCCTGGGAAGGTTCTGTGACTTGTCACTCAACCAATAATAACATTCTTCAGTCCCAGCTACTGTAGGTTGTCCCCCATAATTGTTGTGAGGGTGGAAGATATACCATAATGCCACTAATGAACTGACCACCTCCACCTGATCCACGGATAACAAGGCCTTAATGGCTGGTCCGGTAACATTGTGTCCACGGAATTCTGATCAGACCATCTTAATCTGGTGAAATGAAATCAGTGTGTGATCACTCAACTTTGTAACCCTCTGTTCGTCTATAGTATTATTGGTATGTTTGCATTATATTTGAGGGCTTTACAATCTAATGCATTATTATACTGACAGTTTGGTTTCCTTTACATACAATTATATATAACTGTATAGATCTAGTTGTCCACACCATGAACAGTTTCATTCTCAACTCCTATTGGTGGCGCTCCAGGCACCCCTATGTATGGCTACTCCAGTTGTCAGGTTTTGAGTTTCTAGATTGTATTACATAATTCCCAAATCTGTCTAGGTCTACCCCTCGGCGCAGCTCCCTCCACGTTCACGGACTTGAATCTTGCCAATCAATGTTAATAATCCTTCTTCTTCACATGCCCTTATCATCAAAGCTTGCTTGTATGCATTTTTACTGATACCTAAATGCTCACTTAACTCCTCCCGAGATATTCTATCTTGCAGTTTAGCCCTACACATCCACCTCATCATTCGTATTTTGTTGTTTCATTCTATCAATTTGATATACATTATTTGGCCACGTTTCTGAAGCATAATCATTGCATTTCTGATACACGAAGTATACAACTGTCCTGTCTGGTGGAGTAGATGATTTATCCTGAATCTCTGAACTTTCAATGAATATATATGTTACAGCAATTATTGTTGTGGTGCTCTCTCTTTGTCTCTCTCTCTCTCTCTCTCTCTCTCCTCTAATCAAAAGTTAGTAACATAAACAAAATATTCATATTGTAAAGACTCATTGTTATTTGATATGAGATAAATATAATTGTAGAATAATGTTATGTGATAATGGTCCCTAATATTCCTAAAACATACTTAGGGATTCACATTTTAGAGGTTACCGCTCATATTTTGCGTTACAATTACATAACAAACCAAAACCCTACAAACTACATATTATTTATATTAATTACATATAGAGCAACAAACTGTCTAAACATACTGGAAATTGCATCACCCTTTCCTTATTATAGCGGTAAATAATACCGTATGACAAAATATTTCATATAATTTAGTAGAAAAATAACAGCATAGAAACAGTAGACTTATCAGTTTATAATTTGGCCATAATCCCTGCCAGGTATTAGTTTTACTGGGGAGAACATTGGAGCGTTAATGACAACTTATTATTATTGTGAATATAGTTACCCCTCTTGTCTCAAATTGTCTGCACCTCGATAGCGATACATGAAATTATCTTGCATTTTGTATAGTTTATACTTTAACAAAGCGTGGCTTATTTGAATGATACATGTTTACTGATGTATATCTGAAAAGTGTCCACTTAGCTTGTATTACCGTTCATTGTTATACATGTTCCCAAATGAAGTAAATCAAAAGAGTATAATGTGTGAGATTAACCAACCTCATTATATACAGTGAGGGTAACCTGTGTCCCCGCGGTCAATATGTGAGAACTATTTGTTAGTATAACATTGATTATGTGTGATTGTGGTGCGACTGTGTGTGATAGTGAGTTCAGGAGGAAGTGTACCAACAGCCGGACCTCTGACAACCCTCACAGTAACACACAGACAACAGAGAGTAGGCTAAGTACTGTACCTTGATTTTGGCTCTCTGTCTCACTTTCAACCTTTGGGTGAGACACTTGTTACAGGCAGCTTTGCCTTTTGTCTCCAAACATATGTATAAAACATATTCCCTTGTTTACCAGTAGCTCTGACGCTGCAGGAGTCTTGCTCATACATTACCGTAATGCTTAAGAGCAAGAATCATATTTTCCCCGAGGAGAGAATGAGAAAACATAAATTCTGCCAGCTTTCCAGGCGAGCCTTCACCCCCCCCCCCCCCCCCCCCCCCCCCCCCTCCCCCCCCCGATCTCTCTCTATCTCACATAATACGTTTTAAGACAAGATGCAGACGTACATAATAATGTATGTGTGTGCTACTTTTGTATATGTCCTATATAATCTTAAATCAAGCTATAATGCACCAAATCAATCCATCTTATAAGCTGTACCAACGATGTACACCTCGTCCTCATTCTATAATTGCTCACGGTTACTTGTGTGGACCTTTGCAATATTGTTTTCCAATTAATTTTATACTCGTATTGATTCCTAGTGGTCGAACATTTGGAAAACTATACAGTGATATCGGTAATATAAGTAATATATGATGCTACAACATGGCCAGTGATCGATAATATGCTGTGTCTATCTTTAAACCGTGAGTAATCTTGGTGTACAGCCAGGTATATTAAGATTTTGAGGATCCGCATTATGTGTTATATTCATATATTTAAACAATAATTATTGTATGTTATTCTACACTTACCAAGATACTCGTACACAATATATAGGAATATTATGATCATTAACAATACCACATTTAGAAACATCAGAAATCATGCCAAAACTGTATTAAACCTAACTAAATCAAACTTTCTCCACAAGCAGGCAAATAAACTTCTAAATAATCCAAATGATAACAAAATATTTTGGTCTACTCTTAACTCATTCAAATCCAACTTCACTACTGCTTCATCCATTCCACCATTAAAATCTCCGACTGGCAATCTTGTAAGTGACCCATGAGGTAAAGCTAACCTTCTTGCGGATATTTTCTCCACCAACTCAACCTTAGATGAAATAAATCAAGATGTCCCTGTACTTAATTTGAATTCGCCTGAAATTCCCTCACTTAACCCGTACAGCCCCAGCGACGCGTCTGACGCGTCGGCGATGTATGTAACGCACAGCCCCAGAGACGCGCCTGACGCGTCACCCTAATTGCGCCGACCGTAACCTCAGGTGTAGCCACTCAAGAGGGCTCAGATTTGTATGGGAACTGTGTACGTATCCCACGCAACCGTGCCGATGGTTGAAAACTCTCAAAGTCAACGGGCGTGCGTGCGAGCGCGCAATAACCTGTTTTTTTGGGATAATTGCCTTCAATTTTTTACTCTTGTAAAATCCGTTTTCGGGGGCTCTGTAGGACCATTTTTTAAGCTTTTTGAGCGGTTTTTCGTGGTTTTTCCTTCATTCCTAACCCATTCGCTATTGTTTCTGGAATAAAACCATTTTTTGAAAACCGGCCGGGTTCTGGTGCGCAAACATTACAAAACTAACCGGGGCTCCACGGGTTAAGATCCACACCAGACATGTCAAAACTATTTTGCAGAATCTCTCAGTAGATAAGGCTCCTGGTCCAGATGAAATTCTTCCAATAGTACTTAAGAATTGCTCCGTGGTGCTCGCTCCTGTATTGGCAAAAATTTTCCGTCTGTGTACTCATACCTCATGCTTCCCAGTACCCTGGAAAGAAGCGAACATCCATCCAGTTCCTAAAAAAGGTGCCTCTTCAGATCCATCAAACTACAGACCAATAGCTATAACTTCCACTCTTGGCAAAGTCTTTGAAATTATATTAAATAATCACATAATTAAGCATCTGGAGAATAATAAATTAATCAGTGATAGGCAATATGGTTTTAGACGATGTCGATCAACTGCAGACATTCTTTGCCTTCTTACGCATCAAATCAACCAAGCTACAGACCAACATGGTGAAACACATACAATAGCACTGGATATATCAAAGGCATTTGATAGAGTCTGGCATCAATCCTTATTGTCGAAGATGTCACACTATGGCCTTGCATCATTAGTTCCACTAATTTCTTCTTATCTTCATAACAGAAAAATATGTGTAATGGTAGATGGCCTTTATTCTCAATTTCACTCAATAAATGCTGGTGTTCCCCAGGGATCAGTTTTGGCCACAACTCTGTTCCTCATTCATATCAATGATCTCATATCTACCACTCATAATCCAATACATTCCTACGCAGATGACTCAACACTCCACAGTTCCTTCACATTTACCAATTCTTTCACCCAACCCGATCTTATAAATTCAAAAATAAACACTGCAATTTCTCTGAACCAGGACCTTTCTAGAATTAATTAATGGGGACAAGAGAATCTAGTTTCCTTTAATGCACAGAAAACAAAGTACATTCAATTTTCTAACCGACAGAATCTCAGTGACTCCCATATATTTTTTAATAATGTAAATATTCCCACTTCCCCTAGTATTGACATTTTCGGTGTAACATTAACTACTAACTTGAGCTGGACACATTATGTTAGAAGCATTGCTAAGAATGCCTCTAAAAAACTGGGACTCCTGTACAGAGTTCGAGAATTCTTCACTGACGAGCAGTTGGCCGTAATATATAAAAGTCATGTGCGTTCTCAGATGGATTACTGTTCACCTCTGTGCGGTGGAAGTGGAGTGGTTGCATTGAGGCAGTTGGACAAAATTCAAAATAAAGCTATTAGATTAATCAATAACCCTGCAATCACACAGGACCTTCCTACATTATCCATACGAAGAAACGTTGCATCCCTTGCATTATTCTACAGATATTTTCACAGCAATTGTTCCGAGGAACTTGCTTCAATTGTGCCGCCTCTCCACATCCTTCCCCATAGAACTAGGGCAGCTGAGAGCGCCCATGAATTTAAACTTTCTCCTCCACAATGCAGAACTTCTGCTTATCAGAATTCATTTATCCCCAGAGCTACTACTCTTTGGAATTCACTTCCCTCGAATTGCTTTCCACAAACTTACAATCCACAAATGTTTAAATCCAGTTGTTACAAACATTTTATGAATGGAGGATGCCTTTAGGCACATGGACCTTTTTGTTTTATCTGTGTTTTTCCTTCCTCCGTTCATTGTGTTACGTATCTTGATCCTCAAGTGGTTAACTTGATGAATCTAGATAGCACAGAGATATATATTAAGGTATCAGTCAGCTGAAGGCAAAACAAAAGTAAAATCTAATAAAATAATTTCCTGTTGTTGCTTCCTTTCCTTTTGGATCTTAGGACTTGGTATCCTTTATTGACTGATACTCTTTACTTATGAAAAATACTGAAACTAATTAAAGTCATGTAGTATTTATAAAGAATTATTATTTAACCGAAGCTTAGTAGGCTATGGTTATGAACCGAATAAGTTATAGCTAAAGAAGGACTATTAATTTTATAAAAGTCTTGAAAGATAAATATTAAAGTAAGAATATTTCCGTCTCTTACCCTTTTTGAAATGAATAGATAGTTTTCTTATATGTCCTTTTATTTATATTTAATTTAATTATACTTGGTTCTTGTCTTACGTTAATGGTATTATATTATTATTATCATCAGGAGTAATATCAAAGTCACATAAAAAGTTAGATATATATTTAATAATTAGTTAAATTTATTTCTTAACCACGTAACATTGAGGTTTGATTATGAGTAAATAAAGTTACAGGATCGTTTCATAGATTCGATTCAGGTCTCACTCAAATAATATGAAAAGCAAAATATAATATTTTGAAGCAAAAGAATTTTCTTCAGCTTAGGAAATCACTATAAGTAATATTAACACAGCCATGTTAGTCTAAGGCGATATTACTAATACGAGACAATAGCATCTCCGTACTAACACCATTAAGCAATGTAAGCTTAATTCAAAGAAAATGAAAGAACTCGTAAGTATTAATATAAAACAATAGTATTACTTTCATCATAACCCAATTACTTAAAGAGTTGCTTTAGTCCACAAGTTAGTCAACTAAAATAGTTAAGTACATAATAAGAGCGTTAACGTTATTTCCCAATCAAATAGTTAAGTACATAAATAGTAGCGTTAACGTTAATTCGCAATCAAATAGTTAAACACATAATAGTAGCGTTCACGTTAATTCCCAATCACATATCTCACTAACCAACATAACATAAGTGTTTACACCGAACACACTTAACACACATTTATATAATCTGACTGACAGTCACAATCCCATTATAATACTTCACCCCGTCTTCCTCCAGCTGCAAGTTCACCTTCCCCAACTCCAAATGAGACTGATTTGAATGCCCACAACTCGGGTCTTATATACCAAACAATGATGGTGTAGGAACGAATCAGGAGGCGAGTGATGGTGCGCGCTCCAATCATAGCTCCTCGAATCACATAACAGGTGTGTCGTCCACTCACAGCTCCTGGCGTCGATCATACGTCATAGCATCGGTCATCGAGGTATGGGGCGAGCTGGTATGGGGCGAGATGGTTTGCCCACTCGCTCGTTCGCTCGCTAGTCTGCTTCACCACTTGGGTAGTTTGGCTCCTTGAACTCTAATTCTAACTCTTAAATTAACATACAGGGCTCCGTATGTCAGACCTCCCCCCTAGAAAAGAGTTTAAGGAGTATAGTACATAATATTAAACATAATACATAAATAGATTCACCACCAGATTGGCAACAGCAAGATTATAAATGAGGATATAAGAAGGATATCACCCAAAGTAGGCAACGTCTCCAGGTACCACATCAGAACATAGCCGGAACGTAGCTGGAGCGTTATTCGAACTGCAAGGCATCTCACAGCTGAAGGCTTAAAAGCGCACTACAAAAGCATGATATTTACCTCGCTACAAGGGAGAGCTAATTGCCAAAATCCTCTCATTAAATTAAACTTACTGCTGTAGGAGGCCAACCTGGTAAATGTAATCTAGATACGTGATAGGCAATCGGCTAGCACGTTTTGGACCCCCTTAATATGCTTGACATCCAGGGAGTATTCCTGCAGCAACAAACTCCACCTGGTCAGTCGTTGGTTTTTATTTTGGAACCTATGCAAAAATTTTAAGGGGTGATGGTCAGTATATACAGTGATGGCACCAGAGGCAGATTGCACATAGACAGCAAAGTATTGAAGGGATAAAATTAATGCCAACAACTCCTTCTCAATGACTGAATAGTTACGTTGGGCAGAATTTAATTTTTTACTGAAATAGCACACAGGATGCAATACTTCACAGTCGTCTTCCTGGAGCAACACTGCACCAACCCCGGTATTGCTCGCATCCACTGCCAGGGAAAAAGATCTGTTAAAATCAGGAGCTCGGAGTACAGGATAATTAGATAATATATACTTGGTAGCAATAAAGGCCTCTTCACATTCAGAGGACCACACAAACTTCACATCCTTACGGAGAAGATCTGTCAGGGGAGCTGTCAACTTTGAAAAATTTATAATGAAACGCCTATAATAGCCAATCATGCCTAGGTACCTTTGGATAAGTTTTCTTACTGCTAGGAGTTGGGAATTCTAGAATAGACTCTACCTTTGCTTGAGGAGGTGCAACCTGCCCCTGACCTACCGTATATCCTAGATACTGGACCGTACTCTTTACAAAGGTGCATTTCTTAAGATTAACCACCAGATTGGCATCAGCAAGATTTGAGAATAGCAATCTAAGTTGGTAAAGATGCTCCTCCCATGACTTTGAAAAGATAAGAATATCATCGATGTAGACAACGCACCCAGGTACCCCTTCAGTCACCAAATTCATGAGGCGCTGGAATGTAGCTGGGGCGTTTTTCAAGCCGTAGGGCATTACGTTACAGCAGAAGGCTTGATTGTTGACTACAAAGCATGATATTTCCCTTGCTCTGGGGGTGAGAGCTACTTGCCAATATCCCTTCATCAAGTCAATCTTGCTGATATAGGTGGCTGTACCAATCTGGTCAATGCAGTCGTCGATCCGTGGCAGTGGGTAGGTATCGTTCTTTGTGACAGCATTTACTTGCCTATAGTCCATACATAACCTATGGCTCCCGTCTGGCTTTGGCACAAGTATGACCGGACTACTCCACTGGCTTAAGGCCCTAGTGATCAGTTCATTAGAAATCATTAAGTCAAGCTCGACCTGCAGTATACTCCTGCGTTGTGGCGAGACACGGTAGGGGGATAGTTTAATGGGAGTTGCATCCCCTACGTCGATGTCGTGCACGGCCAAAGAAGTGAGCCCTGGAGTATCACGGAACACATTGGGAGACTGAGATAAAACAGAGATTAGTTGGTTCGCTTGATCAGAGGGAAGATGACATAGTTTAGATGGTAATTCCCTCAAAGCCACTGAATTATACTGAAAGTTGGATAGGCTACATGACAAGTCAAAGTCTGCATGGATACCTTCAGGCTCTGGAACAGTCTGTTGCGGATCAGTAAGAGAACTGAAGACTTTGTCCGCACCAGGCTGCTCACAGGTCCTGACATTCACTGCCACAGTGGGAGAATCTGGAGGAGAGGAATCAGGGGACCTATGGTAGGGTTTCAACATATTTATATGGAATACTTGCGTGGGCTTTCTCCTGTCTGGGGTAGTCACTAGATAATCGGTAATGCTCACCCTCCGAATGATCTTATATGGGCCCCTGAACTTGGCAGATAAAGGTTGGCCAAAAAGGGGAGCAGGACCAAAACCTCATCACCGGGCTTAAACTCCCTCTCACGGGCTTTTCTGTCATACCATTTCTTCATGGAGCTTTTAGCCACTGTCAAGTTTTGAGCGGCAAACTCACATGAGGATCTCAGCCGGGTTTTGAAATCTGAAACATACTTGAGGAGGTTTTGGTTCCCCTCCTGGCCAACTAGGCTATCCTGCAATAGTTGCAAAGGACCTCTTACCTGGTGACCGAAAACTAGCTCATTAGGGGAAAAACCCAGGGATTCAGTTGGAACCTCACGAGTAGCAAATAAAAGAAAAGGTACCCCCTTATCCCACTCAACTCCGGTCTCTGTACAATACTTACGTAACATTCCCTTTAATGTCTGATGATATCGTTCGAGAACCCCTTGACTCTCTGGGTGGTAGGTGCTAGACTTTACATGCTCGATACCCAACTCCTTCAGGGACTGCTGGAAAATGTTAGAGGTAAAATTAGTTCCTTGATCACTTTGCACCTCATGGGGGAAACCCATTCTGGTGAAGAATTTGAGCAGTTCCTTGATAACAGTTGGAGCAGAGGTAGTCCTTAAGGGTATAGCCTCTGGGTAGCGAGTTGCCATGTCCATGATAGTTAATAAATAAATGTTACCTTGGGAAGTCTTAGGCAATGGGCCTACAATGTCCACTACCACCCGAGTAAAAGGATTCTCGAAAACGGGCAAGGGCACCAGAGGATGTACAGGCACCTTCTGATTGGGTTTTCCTGTCATCTGGCAAGTGTGACACACTCTACAACACTCCACTACATCTGCACGCATTCCTGGCCAGTAAAAGTGGGATCTGATTCTGTCTAGAGTTTTTCTCACACCTAGGTGTCCTGCCAATGGTATACAATGTGCCATTTCCATGATATCTTTACGACAAGGTTTGGGGACTACTACTTGATGGACGTCCCAAGCCCCGTCATCGATTGGTCTGTGTGGCGGTCTCCATCTTCGCCACAATACTCCTCCTTTGAGGTAGAAACATTCACCACCCTCCTTCTCACATTCCTCTTCACTCACGGACCTGGCAGCTAACTCCTTGCATTCACAATCATCTCTCTGTAGCTCTACCAGGCCACTAGGACAATTTGGAGGGGTTTCATGGTCATCGTTAGGGTCAAGATGAGCCATAAAGGTGTCAGATAAATCCACCTCAGTCACATCAGGCACAGTTGGAGCATCATTTACACTCTCATCATCCCTTTCATCAACTCTTACATTCGGTACATTTCTGTCTGAGGGAACTGCTACTTGAGACATTGAACGTGTGACAGCACACACAGGGAAAACAGTTGGCATCTCCTTTTCGAGCTCACCGGTTAGTGGCTCGTTAACAGGGGAAAGTGACAAAATGGGGTCTGGTTGGACCTTCTCACCTGCTACATCATTCCCCAAAAGGAGAGTTACCCCAGGCACAGGGATATCTTGGGACCTACACAAAGCTATGGTGGCCTCACCCTGTAGTAACTCGCATTCAATTTCGCCTTTTACCAAGTATGCATAAAACTGGCCTCCAGCACCTCTCATTACAACTGGTTCGCCAGGTGGGCACTCAGTGTAAGGATTCACCATGAGGGTGCTAGTAGAACCTGTGTCTCTCAGAATTTTTACCTCATGTATACAACCATTTAATCTCACGTTGCCAGATGAAATAAAGGGACGGTAACTGTCCTGCACTGATGGTGAAATTATTATTGGTTTAACCCTTGTGGGTTGCACCACACATGCTACTACACCCCTGTCTAGATGATTTACGTTAGCTGCTAGGTACTCCTTCTGTCGAGAGTCCTGCATTAAAGGAACTTTTGGTGCTAGGTACTCCTGTCGGGAGTCCTGCATTAAAGGAACATATGGAGTTTGAGATACGGCGGCAACTGTCTGCCCCGATCTCTCGGTTCTCTCCTTGGCCCAGCACTGATAAGCTAGGTGGCCTCTCTTGCCACAAAAAGTACATACTTTAGGGGATACGGGAAAGTTCCCTCTTTGAGCATTACTATTAGTTTGGGGCCCACCTCTGTTACCATTGCCCTGAGTCGCATTTTTAGTTGGGGAAACATTTCTATTTTGGCTAGCTGGGGAAGACGTTATAGGCTTGTGACTGGGTCCGTCAGATTTGTGATTGGGATACTTAAAATTAGAACTAGAATTATCGTAGGGCTTCTTTCCACGAAATTTGTTGTTGAGCACGTATGTGTCAGCCATGTCAGCGGCGTCGGCAAGACAATCTACCTTTTTCCCCTTTAAATGATAGGATACAGAAGAATCAATTTTCCATAGGAAATTTTCTAACAGGACCAACTCCTTCAGATCGTTGTAGCTTGTGACTTTCTTACTCTTGACCCAATGATTGAAAGTTTTAGTCATGGTCCTGGCAAATACCTTATGGGTTTCTTCTACTTTCTTCTGGTTTTTACGGAAAGATTGCCTGTAAGCCTCAGGCTGCAATTGATAGGTTTTTAAGATAGCTTCTTTGAGATTGTCATAATCCTGCCTAACTTCTGCTACTTCTGACAAATACGTGGCTCGAGCCTGCCCTGTCAAAACAGTTTGTAACATAAAAGGCCATTGATCTCTTGTCCACTTCATACCTCCAGCAACTTCCTCAAACAAAACAAAGAAATCCTGCACATTATCCTCAGTGAAAGGTGGAATGACACTAGTCATAGTCAATCCCAGAGGGGGAGCATTTGTATGGACATTTAGTTGAGCCGTACGATATTGATATTCACATTGTTCGGTCGTTGCACTGGCATTTAGTCTGACTTGTTCGGTCTTTGCTTCGGCATTTATTCTGGCTTCTTCGGTATTTATTCTGGCTAGTTCTATTTTTAGTCTGGCTTGTTCGGTCTTTGCTCTGCTTTGTTCTAGTTCGAATAATTGATCAATGGTAAAACCAGGTGGCAATTGTTCATCAAGTTGGCTAGGTTTACTAGGGATCCCACCAACTGCTCCGTCTCCCTCCCCGCCTTCTACAGGGAACAGGTGGGTTTTTATGGTCTGAGCCACCTCTACTTTAGACATGTTTGTGACAGTTAATTGGAGATATGAGGCAAGCACTTTCAGTTCCGATTTTGACAGACAGTCAATATCAGGGGATGTGGGTTCTGATTCTATGAAAACTCTAGCATCTTCTTCATTAATTAGTTGAGGCATGATTAATATTTGATTTTTAAGTAGTGAAACTTAATGAAACTGAGTGAAACTGTATGAAACGAATCCTGGCAAGGTCGCCACTCTTCTGTTACGTATCTTGATCCTCAAGTGGTTAACTTGATGAATCTAGATAGCACAGAGATATATATTAAGGTATCAGTCAGCTGAAGGCAAAACAAAAGTAAAATCTAATAAAATAATTTCCTGTTGTTGCTTCCTTTCCTTTTGGATCTTAGGACTTGGTATCCTTTATTGACTGATACTCTTTACTTATGAAAAATACTGAAACTAATTAAAGTCATGTAGTATTTATAAAGAATTATTATTTAACCGAAGCTTAGTAGGCTATGGTTATGAACCGAATAAGTTATAGCTAAAGAAGGACTATTAATTTTATAAAAGTCTTGAAAGATAAATATTAAAGTAAGAATATTTCCGTCTCTTACCCTTTTTGAAATGAATAGATAGTTTTCTTATATGTCCTTTTATTTATATTTAATTTAATTATACTTGGTTCTTGTCTTACGTTAATGGTATTATATTATTATTATCATCAGGAGTAATATCAAAGTCACATAAAAAGTTAGATATATATTTAATAATTAGTTAAATTTATTTCTTAACCACGTAACATGGAGGTTTGATTATGAGTAAATAAAGTTACAGGATCGTTTCATAGATTCGATTCAGGTCTCACTCAAATAATATGAAAAGCAAAATATAATATTTTGAAGCAAAAGAATTTTCTTCAGCTTAGGAAATCACTATAAGTAATATTAACACAGCCATGTTAGTCTAAGGCGATATTACTAATACGAGACAATAGCATCTCCGTACTAAGCACCATTAAGCAATGTAAGCTTAATTCAAAGAAAATGAAAGAACTCGTAAGTATTAATATAAAACAATAGTATTACTTTCATCATAACCCAATTACTTAAAGAGTTGCTTTAGTCCACAAGTTAGTCAACTAAAATAGTTAAGTACATAATAAGAGCGTTAACGTTAATTCCCAATCAAATAGTTAAGTACATAAATAGTAGCGTTAACGTTAATTCGCAATCAAATAGTTAAACACATAATAGTAGCGTTCACGTTAATTCCCAATCACATATCTCACTAACCAACATAACATAAGTGTTTACACCGAACACACTTAACACACATTTATATAATCTGACTGACAGTCACAATCCCATTATAATACTTCACCCCGTCTTCCTCCAGCTGCAAGTTCACCTTCCCCAACTCCAAATGAGACTGATTTGAATGCCCACAACTCGGGTCTTATATACCAAACAATGATGGTGTAGGAACGAATCAGGAGGCGAGTGATGGTGCGCGCTCCAATCATAGCTCCTCGAATCACATAACAGGTGTCGTCCACTCACAGCTCCTGGCGTCGATCATACGTCATAGCATCGGTCATCGAGGTATGGGGCGAGCTGGTATGGGGCGAGATGGTTTGCCCACTCGCTCGTTCGCTCGCTAGTCTGCTTCACCACTTGGGTAGTTTGGCTCCTTGAACTCTAATTCTAACTCTTAAATTAACATACAGGGCTCCGTATGTCAGAATTGTCTCTTAATAAAAAAAAAAAAAAAAAAAAAAAACATGGACTCTCCTATCGGAACTATATATAACACAGTTGTCCATGTTTACATCCACATAATATATATATATATATATATATATATATATATATATATATATATATATATATAACACGCTTGTGGTCACCACCATCACCACATAGCCTATTCTGTCTATGACTCAGTTGTCCAGGTTTACTGTATTATATTTATCTATCTGTTGACAGACACCTCAATCCCTGAGGGGATGGCTACAAATGAATCGCCTCCGTGTTCCTCTGCTGTCCATCAGTCGGCGCCTCTCCTCCCACCTCATACCACTTTCAATCATATACCTCTCCATTCCATCTGTTCATGTCATTCTCGGTATATCTCTCCCTTTATGACCTTCCACGATATTACTAACATAAATATTATATTCAGTGATCTAAGTATCCTTCTCTCTCCAACTGATGCATTACAAGTTAAAATGTATTGTATTTTGTACTAGACTTGCTGTCCACATGCCATGGAGGCCTTTGTATTGTGTATACTGCCTCTGTCCACGGTACTCCTGTTGGTAGGGAACAAAACGTATGTATGAGAGAGAAACAGAGAGAGAGGGAGAGCGAGAGCGAGAGCGAGAGCAAGAGCAAGCGAGAGAGAGAGACTGACTGACTGACTGACCGACCAACCGACCGTGTAGTTCTGTGATGAGTGGATTTCTTAACAATTTAATTAAGCTGAGTAAACCAATCATCGTTTTTCCTTGTGCCTTTGTATTTGCGTGTTAGCATTTTGTCAAGGTATATACACGAATATTGTTGTGTGTGCTAGTTTGCTGTATATTAACCTATTTACTAACTAATATTGTTGTGTGTGCTAGTTTGCTGTATATTAACCTATTTACTAACTAATATTGTTGTGTGTGCTAGTTTGTTGTATATTAACCTATTTACTAACTAATATTGTTGTGTGTGCTAGTTTGCTGTATATTAACCTATTTACTAACTAATATTGTTGTGTGTGCTAGTTTGCTGTATATTAACCTATTTACTAACTAATATTGTTGTGTGTGCTAGTGTGCTGTATATTAACCTATTTACTAACTAATCATAGGACTAGCAAAATTTGTCTTATAGACACTTGTTTTACCTAATTGATGTCGTTTTAATTTAAATCACATTGTACATGAATGGAACCATATAACCGGTTTTAAAGTTATACAAATAGGACGCAACGAAGAAATATTCAGAACAAAAACGCACATAGGGATACATTTGCCAATTAGATATTTAAAAATATATCGAATTTTGAGCTAGGCGACTGAAAATTATTTACTGCTGAATACAAAGTACAGTATGTAGCTAGTATATACAATACAGTATTTGCAGAACTGGTACTTCTTAAAGTAGATGACAGTAATACTTCCTTATTTACTGTACATGTAGCCATACGGTATCCAGCTGAAAGGAATAAACCGAATCCGTATGTAAATAACTGAACCGGTATACACACGGTATCCAGCTGAAAGGAATAAACCGAATCCGTATGTAAATAACTGAACCGGTATACATACGGTATCCAGCTGAAAGGAATAAACCGAATCCGTATGTAAATAACTGAACCGGTATACACACGGTATCCAGCTGAAAGGAATAAACCGAATCCGTATGTAAATAACTGAACCGGTATACATACGGTATCCAGCTGAAAGGAATAAACCGAATCCGTATGTAAATAACTGAACCGGTATACATACGGTATCCAGCTGAAAGGAAAAACCGAATCCGTATGTAAATAACTGAACCGGTATGCATACGGTATCCAGCTGAAAGGAATAAACCGAATCCGTATGTAAATAACTGAACCGGTATACATACGGTATCCAGCTGAAAGGAATAAACCGAATCCGTATGTAAATAACTGTCCCGGTATACATACGGTATCCAGCTGAAAGGAATAAACCGAATCAGTATGTAAATAACTGTACCGGCATACACACGGTATCCAGCTGAAAGGAATAAACCGAATCCGTATGTAAATAACTGAACCGGTATACACACGGTATCCATCAGAAAGGAATTATACAGCACCCATATCCAAATAACTGTACCTGTATACTGTACATACGGTATCCATGTTATAGGTATGTAGGCCACAAGTACATTAACAACATTGCTACATTATCCTGGAATTTATGACCCAATCTGATCTCTCACACTCTCACTATTTGTCTTGTATGAAGTCTTCCATTCAGTGGACCAAACTAACCTGTCTCTCACATAACAATTCTAATACATCTTAGCAACAGTTCTCCCTATATACTTATTGTTTACATGTTTCTACATTCAGGTTGTCAATATATTTAGTGCTTGGCCAAGGGGTATACTTTATCTCCGCCACATAAAATATTTCATCCCAAGAAACGAAGTGAACATGTTCACTCTTCTTTCGTGATAATAATTGAGTATCTTAATTGTATGTAATTGTTAAGAGGATATAATTATACCATTTGATGATTGTTTATCTTTTGAAAGGAAGATACATTTATTTTAACCAACATATTTTCCTTGTTATACTGTAAGCTAAATACATTATAAATAACAGCCCTACAAAGCAGGTTGTGCAACTTGTGCTGTATATTTATGGCGTCAGTAGGAAGGGTCTGGTTCTCACATTAGGTCCAAACTTGTTGAGTATATACTTACGAACAAAGCACATTGCAAAACAACGATTATGTAACTTGAGATATAATGTGTGTGTGTGTGCATATGTGTGTGTGTGTATGTGTGCGGGTGTGTGTGTGTGTGTGTACGCGCGGAGTTAACCAGATCTAGGGTAGCATTGTAATGGTCACCAATGTAATTACGAAAATGGTCCCTGGCCCCTAATAATGCTTCCTTAAGGACACTATAGTGGAGGGGAAAGGCGGCCTGTGATATTATAGTTATCTTAAATGAGAGAGATGGGGAACTTCTCTCTCTCTCTCTCTCTCTCTCTCTCTCTCTCTCTCTCGTGCTTATTGTTGGCTTACCTTTCTTGCGCATTGTATAGTTTCAAATTACTCATCGGCGTACAAATATGTGACACATTATGTGTATTCCCATTTGTGTATTCCCCATTTGAAAACAAAACCATCTACTGTATCTGTGAAAGAGATACAAACCAAGACTGCGTGTAGCTTATCTAAATCCTCCTTAGCCCCGCCCACCGTCATGTTGCCCGGCCTGTTTATCAGTGCGGAGGTCTCGACTCAGCCACGGGACCAGAACAAATCCACATTATTTACCTGATACAGGTGTGTTCCTATTAATATGGCACCAACAATACCTACCAACACATATAAATACTCTCATTAGTAACTATGATTATAGTGCTTAATTAAAACTAATAGATATCTGAGCAATACAAGGTGTAGGATGAACACGTTAAGGCAGGGACTCGGGGAGCAGCCAGGGATAGCAATGCACCTCAGAGTTCGACTCACGGGTCGGAAGTATGGATGTGTTAGTGTGTGACTACGGGACAAATACCGGTAATCGTCTTCATATGCGTTTTATCGGCGTAATTCGGGTGTTTATAGTTGGTTAAAGTGTCAAGTGGGTGTCGGCATCGTTCCAGGAAGACGGTAACACGAGGAAGAGTGCGTATTACGTAAGAGGTTTGGAGGATGACCATCAACACCAGCATCTGATCAAGGTAGGTTCTGCCATCTTGGTATTGGATAATTGGTGAATTGGTCGGACAAGGGCCTGTATTTAACCCCAGCGTTGTTGGTGATAATACTATAATGTTGCGGTATTCCGAGCCAGATAATGTAGTGCAAGATGTTACTATATATTATAAAGATTATAATTGTTTTAATGAATACTGGAATACTTAAGGAGTGCGTGTGGAGTTACATGGAGGGATAGACAGACTAATGAGGAAGTAAGAAGGAGGTGTGGTGTGGAGGTAGATGTGCTGGAAAGTGTGAAAAGGAACAACTTGAGATGGTTCGGCCATATGGAACGTATGGAAAGCGAGAGAATGACTAAGAGGGTGTACGAGAGCGAGGTGGAGGGACAGAGGGAGAGGTAGACCGAATGAGAGGTGGAAGGATGGAGTGAGGAAGTACATGAAAGAAGGCGGTGCTGGTTGGGGGGAGGGGCGTCGACTGACTGGGGACAGAGTGCATGGGGGCGGTTCGTTCGTGGCCACCCCTTCGGGGATCACACCGTCAGGCAATAGATAGATAGATAGAATACTGGAATATTACAATACTTGTAGGTGTCATTATACAGTGTTGTGTATCCCATTTACTACTGTAGATAGTTAATATAATTATTGCAATGTGGAGTACGGAAGCATTATTATAGTATTCTTAGTTGCAATTATATAACTAGCGTATCTTATTTACTGGCTAGAAATATTGCAAAAAACACGGTAATTTGCCAGCTCTCACAGAACACTTGTTCGCATGTTTTCGTCAGATTTGATTGATTACTGGCTAGTAAGTTTTTGAGAGATGTCAACAAGTATCTGTGGCACATATTAAGTAGCTTATCACCTGACTCGAACACAAGATCCGCGTGTGTGTGTCCATGGCCATGTGTGTGGTTGTCCGTGGCCACCAACATTATGATAAGTACAATATGTGGAACTCGGTTGTCATGGCCACCAACATTATGATAAGTACAATATGTGGAACTCACATAATCTATTTTTTATTAATTTCAGCACAACACCAAACACCTTCAATGAAATTAATGAAAGCATATATGTGATCCACCAGGATGTTTTACTTCACCAAATGTATTCCCCTCGCTTTTATACATGCACTTTGATTGGTATTTTGTTCTTGTAAATATTTATCTTGCCTTCTCTCCCCTCTCCATTAACCCCTTCTGTACCGACGACGTCCTTTAAAGTTTAGTCTAGCTATATCTAACGATTATGTTCAGTTTTAGAAGGATCTGCGGTAGTAAATATGGTTGAGATACTTCGAAGCCTGGTAATTGCTGGAGACCCTTTGTAAACTGAATAAACTCGTCTAATAGCAGCCAGCATAAAGTGAGAAAGACGTTACCGGTACACAAGGGGTTAACTATAGCCTAACAATTAGGCTACAATGCTTGTTTTTCGTACGCCTATATTAATTTTGATATTATTTGGTTTAAGTATGTTGGCCTTCATTAGGAAAAGGTAGGTTTAGTCATATTTGATTATGTTATTTGCTAAGTTGGGCTTATCTTAGTTAGGCTCGGTTCAGTTTGGTTTGATCGCTTAATGGAAGCTGGTTTAGATTAGTTAGACTAGGATAGGTTTGGCTTCGTTCTATTTGGATTGGCTATATGGTTAGGCTAGGTTAATGTACCGCAGACTGTAGTTTAGCCTATTATCTGAAACAGTATATTGACCGTATATGCCAATGGGTTTTTTTTTAAGGGATCTATAATTATTTTTGTTTTGTCCAGTGTCTAGCTTCAGCTACAGTACCGGGTATTCTTCCTATTATGACCGAACTGTTATAAAAAACATAATTTTGGTTTTCTAAGCAATAATTAATACATTGTGTCGTTCTCCCATTGAGAATACCTCTGTTTTACCCTTCCGCATTTCTTATAACATATTGAACTCTGTGTTTTTATGTTTACCATCAACTAACTTGCTTATGCTTCTTTAATTCAACTATTTCCTCTCTCATGTCCTTAATTATAAAGTTTCTCTTTAGTATTGTATTTTTCGTTCTTAATTCCTTCTTCAATTTACCGTCGCCCTCTTTAACCATCGTCACCTTTCTATTTTCAGCTCTCAGACTCTCACATTCCTTTCCTCTCTTGTTGTTTATCTAGTATAACTCCTCCAGGGCACCACTATGTACACTGTCACCGGGTGGCATGGGTTTAATGTCACTATCAGTCTGTTTACGACACTTACCTTTAAGTGTAATACTCCAGTATCATCCATTAATGCCACCATTAAGTCATCGACACACATTATATTTTCATAAACTATTTTCGTAACTTTCATCCGTTAAAGTTCCTTATATGTCAGTCTTAAACTATATAATTCAGCACCCGTACTACCACAATGAGAAAGTGTATATTGTGTTAGGGATACTATAATACTATACTATAATGTATTGGGTAGTACAAAATACAAAGGAAATCAAGCAACAACAGATCTAGTGACCCTTCTAGGCTGCTTGTCTTCCAAAACACTGAGGATCAAGTGTCCAAACAGTGGTTTAGAGTGGGTAAGGGAACTTTGGAAAGGGAACTACTGCCCTGGAACTAATGTCCGTGGCAGGACTAGGAAGTTAGTAGGGGACAGATGGGTTAGTAACTGAGGGGAGGATAAAATAAAGTTATTAATTTACAAACGCAGTCAGTCGCGGGTTTGATGCGAGATATTTGTCTAGGCGGAGTTTAAATTAATCAACGGTGCTGCAGTCTATAACGTCTCGGGGAAGCCCATTCCACAAGTTGACAACTCGATTGAAGAAGAAATTCTTAGATTCAGTTAAAAGAGTTACCAATAATTTTGCAACCGTTTCCCTGCGTGTAATTAGATTGGTCGATAGTGAAGTACTTAATACAGTTCATATTGTCGATGCCTTTGATGATTTTGAACATTTGAATTAAGTCACCTCTTAATCTGCGCTGGGTTAAAGGAAATATATTTAATTCTCTAAGGCGCTCTTCGTATGGTTTGTTCTTTAGGCTAGGTATCATTTTGGTAACTCTACGTTGAACTCGTTCTAGCTTGTTTATGTCTTTTTGGTGTGTCAAGACTGTGTCATGAGCATTGCAACGTCCCAAAGCTGCTCGTCGGTGCAGCTTTTTCTTTAGTAATATAAGGGGAATTCACTCTAACATCAATTCTGTACACCAATTTCTTCAAGCAGAGTCCCCTACTCTCCTTTTTTTGACAGAGACTCAAGTAACATCCACATCTGACACGTCTAGATTTAATTTTCCAGGTTATCAACTGCTCCAAAATTTCAGACCTAAAGGAGGTGTATGTTGCTTCGCAAAATCTGAAATTGCCCTGGAGGAGGTTACTAGTTTCAATTGTCCCTATTTTGATTATTCTACTGTATATACAAATTAATTTCTGCTGGTAAATTTAAATACATATGTTGCATCTACCGTTCCCCAAATACTCCTCCAGAGCAAAGTCTTTTTGATTTTCTGTCCTCACAACTCAGTGTCCTCAACTTAAATGCTTCTTCTGAAATCACTGTGTTGGGTGATTTTAATGTCCATAATGTTGAATGGCTCACTCATTCAGCAAGGACTGATGATGCTGGTCTTGAATGTGAGCTATTTGCAGACTCATTTAATCTCACTCAACTAGTCAACCAACCCACCCGTATACCAGATAATCCTAATCATAATTCCCACCTACTGGACTTATTTTTAACAACCAATTCAGAAAATTATGATGTTACAGTGAGGTCCCCGCTTGGATCTTCTGATCACTGTCTGATACAGGCCACCTGTCTATCACCTACCACACCTTCCCACTCTGAACCTGTTTTGGTGACTAAATGGCATTACGATAGGGCAGACTGGGAGGGTCTTCAAGGTTTCTTTATTGATATTCCCTGGACCTCTTTCTTTTATAATGCTGCACACTCCACCTTGAGCCACATACAAGATTTTGTAAAAATTGGAATGGAAACTTTTATTCCTCATCAAAAGTACAGTAAAAGATCTAATTCACCTAAATGGTTTGACCATAATTGTGCTAGAGTAACTGAACAAAAAGCAATAGCCTACAATGCATACACAAGATCAAAAACACATAAGCCTTTAATTACTTTAGAAACATCAGAAATCATGCCAAAACTGTATTAAACCTAACTAAATCAAACTTTCTCCACAAGCAGGCAAATAAACTTCTAAATAATCCAAATGATAACAAAATATTTTGGTCTACTCTTAACTCATTCAAATCCAACTTCACTACTGCTTCATCCATTCCACCATTAAAATCTCCGACTGGCAATCTTGTAAGTGACCCAAGAGGTAAAGCTAACCTTCTTGCGGATATTTTCTCCACCAACTCAATCTTAGATGAAATAAATCAAGATGTCCCTGTACTTAATTTTAATTCGCCTGAAATTCCCTCACTTAAGATCCACACCAGACATGTCAAAACTATTTTGCAGAATCTCTCAGTAGATAAGGCTCCTGGGCCAGATGAAATTCCTCCAATAGTACTTAAGAATTGCTCCTTGGTGCTCGCTCCTGTATTGGCAAAATGTTTCCGTCTGTGTACTCATACCTCATGCTTCCCAGTACCCTGGAAAGAAGCAAACATTCATCCAGTTCCTAAAAAAGGTGCCTCTTCAGATCCATCAAACTACAGACCAATAGCTATAACTTCCACTCTTGGTAAAGTCTTTGAAATTATATTAATTAATCACATAATTAAGCATCTTGAGAATAATAAATTAATCAGTGATAGGCAATATGGTTTTAGACGATGTCGATCAACTGCAGACATTCTTTGCCTTCTTACGCATCAAATCAACCAAGCTACAGACCAACATGGTGAAACACATACAATAGCACTGGCTATATCAAAGGCATTTGATAGAGTCTGGCATCAATCCTTATTGCCGAAGATGTCACACTACGGCCTTGCATCATTAGTTCCACTAATTTCTTCTTATCTTCATAACAGAAAAATATGTGTAATGGTAGATGGCCTTTATTCTCAATTTCACACAATAAATGCTGGTGTTCCCCAGGGATCAGTTTTCGCCCCAATTATGTTGTTCATTCATATCAATGATCTCATATCTACCACTCATAATCCAATACATTCCTATGCAGATGACTCAACACTCCACAGTTCCTTCACATTTACCAATTCTTTCACCCAACCCGATCTTATAAATTCAAAAATAAACACTGCAATTTCTCTGAACCAGGACCTTTCTAGAATTAATGGATGGGGACAAAAGAATCTAGTTTCCTTTAATGCACAGAAAACCAAGTACATTCAATTTTCTAACCGACAGAATCTCACTGACTCCCATATATTTTTTAATGATGTCAATATTCCCACTTCCTCTAGTATTGACATTCTCGGTGTAACATTAACTACTAACTTGAGCTAGACACATTATGTTAGAAGCATTGCTAAGTATGCCTCTAAAAAACTGGGACTCCTGTACAGAGTTCGATAATTCTTCACTGACGAGCAGTTGGCCGTAATATATAAAAGTCATGTGCGTTCTCAGATGGATTACTGTTCACCTCTGTGGGGTGGAAGTGGAGTGGTTGCATTGAGGCAGTTGGACAAAATTCAAAATAAAGCTATTAGATTAATCAATAACCCTGCAATCACACAGGACCTTCCTACATTATCCATACGAAGAAACGTTGCATCCCTTGCATTATTCTACAGATATTTTCACAGCAATTGTTCCGAGGAACTTGCTTCAATTGTTCCGCCTCTCCACATCTTTCCCCGTAGATCTAGGGCAGCTGAGAGCGCCCATGAATTTACACTTTCTCCTCTACAATGCAGAACTTCTGCTTATCAGAATTCATTTATCCCCAGAGCTACTACTCTTTGGAATTCACTTCCCTCGAATTGCTTTCCACAAACTTACAATTTACAAATGTTTAAATCCAGTTGTTACAAACATTTTATGAATAGAGGATGTCTTTAGGCACATGGACCTTTTTGTTTTATCTGTGTTTTTCCTTCCTCCTTTCATTGTCTCTTAAAAAAAAAAAAAAAAAAAAAAAGGGCACCAGCATTGAACGCAGTATTCCAGAAGAGGGCGGACTAAGGAATTGTAAAGGGTTAGGATAACGTCTTTGGATTTATGCTCAAATGACCTGCCTATAAAGCCAATTATTTTCTTTGCTTTCTTAACAACTTCTGAACATTGTTGACTCGGTTTTAGGTTACTCGATATTGTTACTCCCAGATCGGTTTCTCTGTTTACATTCTTAAACTGAGTGCCATTCATCGAATAGTTTGCTTTCTCATTTAGGTATCCGATATGTAGTACTTTACATTTATCCGCATTGAAACTCATTTGTCAAATTTGGGCCCAATGTGACAATTTATCTAGATTGTGTTGCATATCGTCAACTTGTTCTTTTGAGAGTACGCTATTTGCAATTTTTGTATCGTCAGCAAATGTTGAGATTGTACAGGTGAGACCCTCATCTATGTTGTTGATGTAAATTAAAAAGAGAATTGGTCCTAGTACCTATCCCTGGGGTACCCGCTACTTACATTGGTCCATTTAGATGCCTTACCGTTTATGACTACTCTTTGCTTTCTGTTGCTGAGCCAATTTTCTATCCATTTCAACACACCGTCTTGTATTCCATGCGCTTTTAGTTTTAGCAGTAAACGTTTGTGGGGAACTTTGTCAAAGGCCTTTTATAAATCAAGGTATATAATATCTACAGCTTTACTCTCATCGTAGAGGTTGAGGATATCGTGGAAGAAGTCTAAGAGGTTTGTTAAACAGGAACGTTTTTTACGAAAGCCGTGTTGAGTATCTTTAAGTATGTTATTTTCCTCTAAGTGATTTACGAGTCTGTCTCGTATGACCGTTTCTAGCATTTTACATACAACTTAGGTTAAGCTAATTGGACGATAGTTACTGGGTAGGGATTTGCTGCCTTTTTTGAATATCGGTGTTACGTTGGCTATCTTCCACTGATCAGACAATGTAGTAAGATGGTCAGGTAGTGACTCTCTACCACCCATTATTGTGACCTCTATATGCTATAATACTATACTATAATGTATTGGGTAGTAAGATGGTCAGGTAATGACTCTCTACCACCCATTATTGTGACCTCTATATACTATAATACTATACTATAATGTATTGGGTAGTAAGATGGTCAGGTATTGACTCTCTACCACCCATTATTGTGACCTCTATATACTATAATACTTTACTATAATGTATTGGGTAGTAAGATGGTCAGGTATTGACTCTCTACCACCCATTATTGTGACCTCTATATACTATAATACTATACTATAATGTATTGGGTAGTAAGATGGTCAGGTAATGACTCTCTACCACCCATTATTGTGACCTCTATATACTGTAGTATTGATCAAGTACAGTAGCTCAGGATACGCATTGAACACCGACCCTACGAGATCTGACTACAACATATTTATTTCTTCAGTGTTCAATATCTTCTGGAAGTAACTTTAATATATAACTTGTCTTCATTATTGATCTTAAAACAAAAGTAAAATAAACACTCATACACACAAACACCCTAGTTAAATTATGTACATCTGGCAAATCCCTGCACTACTCCCCTGCATATGTCTGTTAGTCTGCCACCAATGTTCTCTGATGCATCAGGAAACTTGCTCATACATTACCGTTATGCTCAAACGTAAGATTTGGTAGTTCTCCCGAGAGAAAAGCGAAAGAAAATGGAGCCAACCTGCTTCTTCATCATTACAGGCGTGCTCTCTCTCTCTCTCTCTCTCTCTCTCTCTCTCTCTCTCTCTCTCTCTCTCTCTCTCTCTCTCTCTCTCTCCTCTCTCTCTCTCTCTCTCTCTCTCTCTCTCTCTCTCTCTCTCTCTCTCTCTCTCTCTCTCTCTCTCTCTCTCTCTCTCACACTGTTATATACAGATGATGATATACGGTAAGTGTTGGCTGCAGCTCAGTAAATATTATCAACAATACGTTATGCCAGATAAGTGGGCTGCGTTTCAGCCTCAAGTGGTCCACTTACCACAAATTACCTTCCAGTATTGAACATAAATATGAACCATGGCAAAACAATAATGACTTGAGATAGGAAGGTAATGGTTCTATGAAGCTCCCAAGGCCAAGATAATCCAGGGTATATTTGAACAATTTACTAAGGTATATTACAGTCGGGCTGATGGAAGGAGTTGGGAAGATTGGAGAAGATTGCATTGATAGCGTGGAATAATATGATAACGAAAAGTTGAATTAAGTTAATTTTATGCATTTGTAGAAGTTTGTTTGTCAAATAACATGAAAACAAAGACAACTAACGTTATAGAAATATACAATATAGAAAACAGTAAGTGCAACCAGTTGGGGCTTCACTGAGACCATAGCCTATATCCCCATTTTTTTGCCGATTTCCTTTGATTGATGGCTAGATAATTATGAGCCATTTCGGTCAATCTATAATCTTTCCCGGGCGAAGCCTCGAAAGCTGCCTTGTTTAGTTTATTTGTATTCCATTAACCTATATTGTCTATCGCAACAGGTCGTATATATACATTGCTTAGAAGCTTAAATTACTAAATTGAGTTCAACATTTCCAAATCTTACTTTATGTAAACATATACAAACTCTTGTGAGAAGAAGAAAACAAAATGGTGAATTGAAAACAGAACAATAGTCTATCTATCTATCTATCTATTGCCAGACGCCGTGATCCCCGAAGGGGTGGCCACGAACGAAACGTCCCAATGCACCTCTGTCAGTCGATGTCCCTCCTCCCATCCAGCACCGCTTTCACGCTGCGCATATACTTCTTAACCCGTACAGCCCCGGCCGGTTTTATTATTTGTGTGCACCAGAACCCGGGCAATTTTCATTTTTTTTTTTTTTTTATAAATATATCAGAATGTGTTAGAAAATAATGATAGACATGAAGAAATTTGAAAAAAGTACTTACCTAGGCCATTTGGGGGTCCTGGGAGGTAGTGGGGGTCCCCAGCCTCAGAGGAGCCTTAGCGCCATTTCAAATCTCCCGCGCCAGCAGTCAGTTGCCAGCCGCCAGGCAGCATGACTTATTTTGCACCTCTCGGACATAAAGTGCGCTTCAGAGTTCATAGAATGTCTTTGTATATCACATAATGTAAATATAACTGAAGTTGTAGTGTGATAAGTGTCTTCATTCAAGTATTACAAGTGCGCACGAGTGTTAGCGTCCCCGTTGCCATGGTGATGGCGGCCATCTTGGGCGGCCATCTTTGCTCAGGACAATAACAAAACGCACGTACGAACACACGGCCAGACAGCGGACCGAGTGACCCACATTCCACAGCACCCTCCCTCTTTCTTTCTCTGTCTGGCTGTCACTTTCACTCAAGGTCACTCTGTCTCTCCTTTTCATTGAATTATTTGTACTTGTTCATTGTTTTACCTAAGATTATGAGGTGTATATACATTGTTTTACGCACTTATTGTCTCTTATTCTTATAATTATTTGCACACAGTTTTATAAGTTTAGAATTTACTTAGTGTTTTATATTGTTTGGTACTTTGCACTTGTAAATTATATATATATACACACTGTTTTATATTCACTTTTTGCGTCTTTTATATACACTGTTAGTATTACATTATAGCGTCTTTTATCGCAGTCCGTGAACACTTTGAACACTTAGAAGTGCTCGAGGGTGTGATAATCCCTGAAGCAGGTGGGAAAACACAGTCCCACATCACATTCTTCACACATCGTCCGGGTGTCTGTCCGTTTTGGTGTGCGTCTGCCTGTGTTGCGACACACATGACACCGTCTGCGTGGGTTGGGTTTTACTTCGTTGGGCGGGACAAAATCGCAAAAGTGGCGTTGTGTGAGTCTGGCGGGGCCTTCTGGTGCTTGAAAACGAGCTGCGGGACGTTGCTGGCGGCGTGGACCCTCCCTGAAGAAGAACAGAAGCTCCCGTGCAAGTTCGATGCAGTACGACTCCATCGTCTCAACTTCACCTGTTATTTCATGATATTGGATGTGGCAGTTGTAGAGGGTGAGGTCGAGTAGGTGGAAAAATAGTTTTTTATACCACCTCATCGTCTTCCTGGCACACTCGACCGACGATATGACAGAGTCTGACTTGTCAACCAGCCGCATGTTGATGTTGTAGTCAATGATTGCAACTGGTTTTTTGACCGCCTCACCTGTGGCTCTATCACGGCGTTTGGTGTCCTCTAAGCGGGGCAGGTGGATACTGGTGAGGATATTGACGTCACGATTGTCCATCAACGAGAGCATCAAGATATTATTTGCCTGGAGGTGGATGATGGAGCCCTTCTCCCGCCTTTCGGGTAGCTCTGGCATGTAGACACGATTCCTCCTGACGGTGCCACAGACGCCAGTGTTTCTGCTATACAGGAATTTGGCAAGGGAAGGGCTGGTGTACCAGTTGTCGAGGTACAAGATGTGTCCCCTGTCCAAATATCCCTCCAACATGGTGATGACAACGGCCCCAGATATCCCATATGTCCTCTCCTCCACCAGTTCAGTGACCTTGCCCATGTAAAGGATGATGTCCTGGATGTAACCGGTTTTGCAGTCGCACATCACGAACAGTTTCAGGCCATAACGGTGACGCTTGCTGGGGATGTACTGTCGGATGCTAATATTCCCCCTCCATAGCACCAGACTCTCATCAATGATTAGGTTTTGGTAAGGTTTGAAGGAGGCTGCAAACTTAGTTTTCAGGTATTCAAATATAGGTCTTATCCTCTCCATCGGGTCTTTGGTATTCCTGGGGCGTTCCTGGTTCCTGGTGTGGCTTGCCAGGCTATCAATAAAGTGCAGGTTTCCCATGATTGCCGTGAATCTATTCCTGCTCATGACTTTCCCAAAGAAAGGGGTTGCGATGAGGGGATCACATGACCAGTACTTCCTGAGAGACGTCTTCTTGGTGACCCCCATCAGGATGACCAGTGCCAGGAATGCGTAGAACTCATCGGAAGACAAATCCACCCATGAGAGACGTGCCGAGTTCCTCTTCTGCTCCTTCCCTGCCATAAAATAATAGTTGTACCAGTTCGTCTGGTCAACAATCAAGCCGACAAGGTTGGCAGTGAAGAACTGCAGAAAAACACCCAGTCTTGTGGTGTCAGGTCCACGATTGGTCATGGTAGGGCCGGCCTCAGCTGCCCCCAAAAAGTGGTATTGTCCTGGTAGATAGTTCTCCCCATCCACCCAATCCCACCTATCAGCGCCTTCGTCGTCGCTAGATGGGGCATCGGGCTCATCAGGGTCATCGTCAGGGGCACCGGGGCGGGTTGGGCGGGTGCGGGTGGAGCGTGGGCGGCGTGGGCGAGAGGTGGACCTGGGTCTGGAGCTAGACCTCGAACTTGATCGAGAGCTAGATCTAGAGCTCGAGTCGTTGCTGGGGCGTCTTATTTGTTTCACCTTCTGCATTCGGCCGCGGGTGGCACGCCCGCGAGATATGACACGCCCACGTCGTTTGCTTGCAGGGCGTTGGGGCAGATCGGGGCGTTGTGGAGAGGCTGGTGATAATGCAGTGGCGCGGGAGGGGCCTGGTTCAGGTGAGGGAGACATTCGTGGGGGGGTGTACGGGATGGAGCCTGAAGGTGATAGTGGGGGGGAAGAATGGCGAGGCGGAGAGTCTGGTAGTAGTGGTGGTGGTGGTGGTGGTGGTGACTCATCCCCCCCCTCGTGCTCTTGGTAATGAGGGAAGAGGGAGCGTTTTGGGTCACGTGACCGCCTTTGTCTCGCACCACGTTGTGCCATTTCTCCATCACCAGGTTGTTCGTCACTAGGTTTGTGACGACCATAGAACCTCCCCGGGGTATTTTTCTTGAGTGGGGATATTGTGGAAAGTGGGGGAGAAGGCAGGCGGGGTTGTGGGGGTACCTCCTCTTCACTCCCAGACTCGCCCCTTCTTCTCTTCAATCCCTTTCGTTCTTCCCCAGGTACACGCACGTAATTTTGAGGGTCAGCAGGTTCATCTGCAACAACAACCTCTTCCCCACTTTCTGAGGATTCAGTGGGGTCTTGGGGAAGTGGGCGGCGGGGAGGTGCACTTGCCCCTTGCTGTCTTTGTGACGGCCTACGCCGCCTGACAGGAATCTGAGCAAGCTCTTCCTCTAGCTCTCTTATTTCGGCTTGGGAGGGGGCATACTCGTCCAATGCCGAGTCAGTGTCACTATCAGGGCTGTCAGTGTCGTACAGTATATCCATGACCTCCTCTGTACTGCAGGGGCGGGTGCCTTACCCGCCCCTGCAGTACAGATGGGAACATCAATCACTCCGCCTCGCCATTCTTCCCCCCCACTATCACCTTCAGGCTCCATCCCGTACATCCCCCCACGAATGTCTCCACTATAACGTCGAGACATGGTGTTTCACTCGAGAGGGTGCGCGGTAAACTGACCATGAGGTGTGAGAAGGCGGGTGCCCTCTCCCGTCCCCGCGCGCGCACGCGTATGGACAAAACGTTTTGGAAGTAGTCCGCCGGATCCCAAATTAGTTCCCATATAAATCTAGAGCCATTCTGAGACTTACGACTGGAGCTATAAGGGTGACGCGTTAGGCGCGTCTCTGGGGCTGTGCGTTACATACATAGCCGACGCGTCAGACGTGTCGCTGGGGCTCCACGGGTTAACTCCATCCTTCCACCTCTCACAAGGTCTACATCTCCCTCTCTGTCCTTCCATCTCAAGGTGTTCCCATTCATACTTTCCAGTATATCTACATCCACACCTCACCTCTCTCGTACTTACTGAATCGTCCTGTCTATCCCTCCATGTAATCCGCACACACTTCTCCAGTAACTCATTTCCACCCCTCTCACTCTTGGTTTGAGTCTCTTTACCAACGCCCATGATTCGCTCTCGTAAGTCAGTGTCGGGATTACCACACTGTCATGCAAGGACTTCTTTACTTCCATACTGACCACCTTATTTCTTGTTACTGTTTTCAGCGTTACTGTAACCCTAATCCCATAACCTTACTCTTCCCCGCATTTACCTTTAGATTCCGTTTTTTACACACTGTTCTAAACATATTTACCAGACCCTGCAATAGTACAATAGTCCAGAACATCAATCACCCTGTTTATTGTACAGATGCACAAACACACTACCCTGGCTGTGTTTCATATCTTTATGCATCCGTCTTCACCAAAAACATATTTTGTTTTATCACCCACATATGGTGGAATAGGTATGCATTTCAAAATATCAATTTGAAACTTGCCTAATACGGCAAGATCAATTATGGTTAATCGCCAACTTGCGCAGGTTTG